>AJFL01000598.1:0-53054 GCA_000467735.1 Rhytidhysteron rufulum CBS 306.38 | reverse complement strand
AACGCACCGATCCATGGCACGAAGGAACTACTAGCGCACACAACAAGTTCTCCACACCTTAAATTTGCATTGCAACACCAAACTTTAAGGACATCCGTTTTCGAATCATAGTAGACCTTTGACTTATCCTTCACTATCCCTTTCTATTGTGTTTATATCTAGTTCTAAATCCTCAATCCGTTTCCCTCTCTCTATCGCAACTTCTTATACTATTAGCAAGTAAGAAGTTATGATAAAGAGAAGGAAAAGGATTGAGATATTAGCACTGGATATAAACACAATAGAAAGGGAGAAAGGGATAGTAGAGGATGAGTCGAAGGTGGTGGTATCTCTCTTATCTTTACATCTCTACTTTTCGTTGAATCTCCATGTCCCGGGGAAATCATATAGAAACAAGATATGTTGTTAGAGAATTATTGGACCTTTAAATGATGATGAACATAAGTGCGGCGACGCCAAAGTTAGTAGCAAGTGGTCCTTTCCTTTTGGTGTCTGATCTGCCGTCTATATGGGGTATATAGGTTTATAGGTAATCTGCCTGCCAAAAAAGATAGGCTCATATATTAAGCCCCCGATAATACCCTTTGTCTTAAGGACTATCACAATGGAAGCACGAATCTCAGTAAAGATTAGTCAGGCAGCCAGGCGTTAGCGAGGCGTAGGCATAAAAGGCGATCTTAGAGCCCACAACCAGTTCCTGACACCTTTAATTTTACATCGCACACCTAAATACTCGATCAGAATGGTAAATTATCTATTACTACCGCCTCTGCTCTTATCTCCTGTAAGGAGTAGCTGTTGGTAGAATACTCTATGAGCTACGGTCCTCCTCTTATCTATCGTTTGTTCCTCTGATATATCTAGACTTGTAACAGATCGGTGCGTTGATACCTGGCTGCCTGGCTCATCTCCGCCAACAAAATATGCTTCTTTAGAACGTCCTTGTTTTTCTCTTTTTGGGGCATTGTTAAGGGCTCTATCTACGAGTTTGTCTTCTTTAAGGGCAGAGTAGCTGCAACCCCTTGAACCATACGCGATATAGAACTGAAACAAAGGAAAGAAGGTAATAAGGAAGAACGAAGATACTATAGACTAAAGTCCTCCTCTCGTCTATAGTTTACTCTTCTATTATAAATTTATCTTCGTTATTTCTCGTTACCTTCTTCCTCCTCGTTTCAGTTCTATATAGGGTATTGTTCAAGGAGTTGCAGTTACTCTGTCTTCATAGAAGATAAGCTCGTTTATGGCTCATAGTATATTCTGCCAACTAGCTGCTTCTTATTGTCGGCGGTACTACAACTACAGATGCTGCGTACTTGGTTCCGAGGGGTATGGAGGATCATATTACGTGGACTATGGGTAGTAAAATCAAGAGGAATATCGCGGGGATATCGTGGGGAGATGGATGATTTCGATATACTACAATCATAGCTGGCATGCGTATGCGATGCGGAGACGGGATTGGTAGACACTGCCCTCTATATTTTGGTCCATACCCCTGTTATGTTTTATTGTTTTTCTAAAGAGGGGTGTGTGTGGGTTGAGGATATCGGGTTGCAGCCACAAGGTAGAACTCTACACTTTACGTAGGTAAATGGAAGATCTAATGGATTTTGACGGTTAGGTGAGAAGAGTTTGAGGAACTAATGGGAATCTTGAACCTAAAGAGATATGCTACTAGGCCTATTACAGTCGAGCAGAATGAATCTCATATTTAGCTATCGAATACGACTCTACACCTTTCTTCAATCTTCTCCCTCACAGCCCCCTTAACCATCTGCACGACAGACCGATCAAAAAAAGCAACACCCAACTCCTGACTCGTGAACCAACTAGCACGATCTAGATTTCCGCTGCCCAGCACAATAACCTCATCATCTACTGCGGTCAACTTGAGATGGCTTTGCTGAGGTTCGCCTCCCTCTTCTCCCTTCTTCTTGTAACCACCTTTGGGCTCGAAGTATTCGATTCGAAGATGGCCTGGTAGTGCTGCAGATATGGCAGTTTCTTCGTCGGTAGCAAGGGAGCGATATGTCGAATTCTGATTTTGTAGGCGCCTATACCGTTTAATAAGTTTCTTGATGCAACGGGTTGTCGTTGTTCCGGCTGTTACTAGTTGTTCGAGTATCATCAATCTTGCACTGGTGAAGATGTGCACGTCGACACCTCTATCCAGGGCCCGTAAAAGAGCACTTAGAACGGGTGGAGCCGTAAGATTGGGCGTTTGAATGTATATGCTGTGATTTGCGTTGTTGATGGTGGTGAGGAGGAAGATATTCAACGGCGTTGGTGGTGTAGTAACGGATGATTGTGCCGAGAAAGGTTGGAAGCGTGGATTTACGTGGTGGGGAGATGGTAGAAAGAGAGTGGATATTGAGGTGGCGGAATTGAGCGTTATCTCGTTGTACGATGGCCCAATGAAAGGTTGGACTCTATCC
This sequence comes from Rhytidhysteron rufulum CBS 306.38, assembly GCA_000467735.1. NCBI lineage: Eukaryota > Fungi > Ascomycota > Dothideomycetes > Hysteriales > Hysteriaceae > Rhytidhysteron > Rhytidhysteron rufulum. Next base: position 50,616 of record AJFL01000598.1, on the reverse strand, counting down.
TCAGAGTTTCTAGGAACTTCAGATATTCGACTACCAACGGGGATCTCAAGTCCTATGTCTCGTTCGTTGGCCCAAAACTTCTCCCAGAACGTGAAGAATTGCTGTACTACCGGGCCTTCAAGCTCAATGCACCCTTCAAACCATTCCTCCCAACTAACGTTGCAAGATGGTAAAAACACCTTTTGTCGATCTATGATGACAAACTTCGGATGCATTACGCTAAAAGGTAGGATGAATATACTTTTGATCTCGAGATCAAGTCCTGTCAGCTCTGTCGGATCAGGGAGTCCGAGTTTTGTCCGCCAACTAGAAGGTGGATAGAGCTGGCCACGAACAGATTGTGTATGAAAAAGCTTTTGAAATAGAGATAGCGATGAGAAGCATATTCTAACTCTTAATCTTGCGCTTCCTCGAAAGAGGGAAAGTCTATTTAGTCCAAGGAGAGTGCGCGATAGAGACGTGAGTGTAGACGATCGTGCCCAGAAGCATGTCACAAGGATCACTTCTTGGATTGCGGGTGTAAGGGCTGGGAGAATAGCGTGATCGTATATATCGCGGCCAGTGCCGTTGGTGAAAGATGATATGTTTGATGTTGTAAGAAGCGATTCTGGGGTATCTGCATAGTAGTTGGGCGTCTCACGGATGTTGTGGTCCCGATGAGATCTGAGTTTTGAGAGGAAGGGTTTGATAAAGTGGTCGTTAGCTTCATTGGACGGGGATGTCTCAAGAACGTCCATCACTTTGGCTTCGTACGTTGGGTTTCCGGTTCCTTGGGTATGCTAAGAGAATTTGGCGCTATATTGTGGATTAGGTTTGTTTTGTATCGTGTGGTAGTCAAGGAACCTTGGGGGTAAATAGGGCAGTTCTTTAAAACTGATGACAAGGGAAAGTAAGGGTCTTGACATAATTTCATCTTGCTATAAGACGCAGAGGAAAGGAAAAGATCATGATAGAAATGAGAATGGGTACAACGATGATGGAATGATGAAAGGCTATGCTGGGGTGGAATTAATCTTGCGATAAGTATAACATTCGGTGCATCAACTAGGCCATTATTTCTCTCGAATGGTTGAAATTTAGAAGTAACATACCATTAAATGAAACAACCATGAAGAAAAGGGAGTTTGAGATTGAAGCAGGCTTAACGTAGAGAGATGGACGTGGTGAACGTAAGATAATTCACTAAGCCGAATCCGGTTAAGCCACTCAAACCGCTGAATCAGCACAATTCTGATTTCAAGCTCCAAGAGCTTCAAACTATTTCAAGCAATCCCCAATTGTCCCACAACAAAGCCCACGAGGCACATTTCCACCTCAAAGAACCTTCCTCTCGACCCCCAATACTACTATCTACGTCCTGTCCACACCATTATCACTGCAACCATGCCCGTCATAATCAGCGTGCCAGCACCCCACGATGAAGCTCTCGAAGACTCGGATCTCGAATCCGAAATGTCAATAGACTATGAAGACGTCTCGAAACCCCCTACGACGCACAAAGGCGCAAAGTCTATAGTCACGCCCGGTGAATCTATAACCTCTGACCCGCAATGGATGCGCGGCCATGGCACATACATCCCACCCAACACGACCGCAATAACGTCCTCAGTCGCCGGAACGCTTCAAAAGACGAATAAGCTTCTTTCCGTAATACCCCTCCGAGCACGATACCAACCCGAAATCGGCGACTTGATCGTTGGACGAATAGTCTCTGTACAAACAAAGCGCTGGTCTGTGGATATCGCTGCACCACTCCTCGCCGGTCTTCCTCTATCCGCTATAAACCTCCCAGGTGGTATCCTACGAAAGCGCACCTCAACCGACGAACTGAACATCCGAACATTCTTCACAGAAGGCGATTTACTTGTTGCAGAAGTTCAACAACTTCATCAAGACGGCGGCGCATCCCTCCACACCCGCTCCCTCAAATACGGAAAATTAAGAAACGGATACTTCCTCAGTGTTTCCGGTGCCGGAGGTTCCAAAGGAGCCCGAGGAGGCATCGCGCGCTCACGCCGCCAAGTATTCACCCTCACATCTGCACGAGGCGGCGGCGAAATCGACGTGATCCTCGGCGTGAACGGTTACGTCTGGGTCTCGAAGCATGTGGACCCTGCGTCGGGAGGTCTAGGTGGTGAAGCCAGCATCACGCGCATCGAAGAGAGCGTCTCACTCCAAGCGTATTCTAGCGAGAACGTCGAGATCAGCGCGGCGACTAGAAAGGAGATCGCAAGAGTCGCTGGCATCATCAAAGCCCTAGCCGAAGCGGGTGCCAGAGTTGACGAAGACATGGTCATGCGTGGCTACGAGGCTAGCATAGAGATCGACACCGAGGAAGAAATGGCCGGCAACCCAGTAACTGAGTACCTCGGCGGCGAAAAAGGGAAGAAGATTGTGAGCGTGGTGCTTGGCGGACTCGGTGGGTGAGAAAAAAAAAATTATATCGGCTACCCGCCCTGATTACCGATTACGATGCGTCCGAACGGTATTGTCGTAAGACTGACTGAGGCGTACGTACGCGCGGTCTTTCTTGCTCGCCCACCGGATCAAACGATGCATTCAACCATCCTTCTCGAGGTGTCACAAAGCTTCATCTTTCCGGCGGTTACCCAATAAACTCTACCGTAGTAAGCTTTAACGAGTTGCCGTATACGCAAATCATGCCATATAGTCGCCATCATGGTCAGATCACATGTGTCCCGACCGCACTTGGACATTTGTGTAACATTCACCGGCCCTAGCGTCCAATGATTGAGAAATAGCAAAGAGTCAATTCGAGGAAGAGTTTATTATGTAAACTTCTATGTAGATTCGTCCTCCTATGAACTCATTACATCCCCAAAATCAATCACACTAGCCTTACAAAATAGGGTTATCCATTTGAGAAATTCCAGAGAAATAAAATAAGAAAAAAAGTGCAAGAAATGATATATGCCGCCTCCAGAAAAGCAATTAAATGGCTAAAATGAGTAGTGGTTACAGGAATGACGGGTTTTTTTCTTACTCTCTAGTGAATGGTCTCCTAGGGGATCTCGACCTAGGGAGCCGAGCCTGGGAGCTCCAAATAGAGCTCAATTTCAGGAGTTCAACCTAGGGAGCTCACCCTCACAGAGTAACCCTTCCCTTTCAAGCTCACTGAGATCACCCCCTGCCTCAATGATAGCTTTGGTAGCTGCCTGAGATAGTCTTCTTCGCTTTTCAGCGGCTTCCTTCTCTCTACGTGCCTTCGTCTTTGAAGAGCCACTTGGTGCTACTCCTGTTAATATCTTTCTGCTATCATCAGGGGTAAAGTTTACAAAACCGACGGAGGCAGGTTTTGGGGCGGAATTAGACGACTGAGATGATTTGCGGCGATGGGTGGAATAGTGTAGTTGTTGATGTTGGGTGGTGCGAACTTTAGAAGACGGTCGACGCTCACGATATGAGGACCTCGGATGTTGTGGTAACGGGCTTGTTGATGGACTCCTTGATGAAGGGGTTGTTTCGTTTTGTTGGTTTTGAATGAGCCCTGCATACCCTGAATAATAGTCCCCAGCCATCGATGTAGTTGGATAAGAATTCATGCTCAAATCATTGAAACCACTCAACTCTGAATCACATGAAATTCCAAGGCCAGTAACACCGTCGGAAGAACTAAAACTAAGTTGCGACCCCATGCTTTGGGAACGAGTGCTTGAATTACGGTAATTTGTTGAGGAAGGCTGAGGCACGCTAGAGGGGGTCCACCAATTCGCTTGCTTCGTTTGGGGCGTTTGCGTGTTAAAGGTTGGCGAGGCTGGGTACTCAAAGTTCAGGTTTGGCGTGTTCTCGTTGCCCCATGGTGTCATTGGTAGCCGATTCGATGATGGTGGGGTCTGCAAGGCTGAGAGAGCCCCATTGTTGAGATGTTGCGTGAGATATGCCGAGGCTATGTGGTCGGCTGAGGAGAAAGAGCCATTATCGGTAGAGTTGTGGTCAATTGCAGGTGAGGCAAGAGGCGTTAACTGATACTGGGAATGCTGGTGAATACCATTGCTCGAGTCTGAGGCTCCATTCATGGGGCTTACAGCCGAGGGGTAAGGCTGGTCGTTGTAACCGTTCGAGCCTTCATGTTTGATGTGCCCTGTAGACGGTGGAGGAGTCGTGGGATTGATCATATTAAGTGGTAGCTGCAGGTTGAAAGTATCTGCAGCGGCTTCCATTCTTCTCGACCACAGGTCCTGGATCCCAGGTCGATATGAGGAAGGTCGCATCATCTTTGGGTTTGAGATAGCCTTGCGGATAGTTTTTTGCACTCCAAGAGGATTTCCGTGGGGGACTGCTGGCTGAGGTCTTGGTGTCACGGGCTTAGCCTTGCTTTTTGGTAGTGATGGAGTCGGGGTTGTTGGAGTGGAGGAAGACACTCTCGAGGGTGGTTTGGGGGGGCAATGGAGAAGGTCGTCGAGGCTAAATAGTTCTGGGTCCGAGGCGGAGGCCTTTCCTAGGGATTTTGGGTAGATGGAAGAAGAAGCGGGCTGCAGAGCGGGCGAGGCTAGGTTTTGTTCGAGCTCAGGCAAAGCCTTGTGCCAAGGCGCAGTAGAGCTCGCAGCCCAGTTGGGGATAGTGGTGGTCTCATGCTGGGGGCCCTCAGTGGACGAGGGGAGGTCAAGGAGACTGGCCAAATCATCCGTACTGGAGCGGTCCGCGGTATTGTCGCTGTACTGGAGGTAGTCGGTCTCAACCCACTGGTCAAAGAGAACGTCCGGGGTTTGGCCGCCCTCTTTGTCGTCGGTGGGCCGCATCGAGATGTCGGAGCGGGGGCCTAGCACGGTGATCATGGAGAGGACAGACGAGATAAGATTTCACGTGCGAATGTGGCGATTGGTCGACCCGGTAGCTGGAAGGGTTGGGGTGGATCGCGTTCCGTGGCAAGGAGGGGTGCTTAAGACAGATTGGTAGCTGACTGGGCCCAGGAGAAGCAAGGCAAGGAGCAAACGAGCGAAAGATGCAATGCACGCCGATGCATCAAGCAAACATGGAAAACAGAACAACAAACCCAATCGAGATATATACTCGACGCGCCCTGAGCCCGCGTTCTTGCCAGCCTCGTTGTTCCCGACTCCCCACGGCATTCCTCGCAGAGCAGGCCTGCTAACTTTAGAGCGGGCGGACAGGGGAATGCTGATTCGGGGTTAGTGACGATTCCCCTGATCAAGAGTGCCGTTTGGAGTCGTTGCAATACGTGCTAGTATATGGCAAGCGAGTGATCAGGACGGGAGTGGCTGGCCAGTCTTCCTCCTGATACTGCACTGTGTGGCAGCGGGTGGCTGGACCGCAATCCGCAAACAGCCTCACACGAGCTTCCCCAGATCTGCACGTCACATTCCCGTGTTACATCGGTGCGGGCCGATACAATCATCTTTGTGAGCGGTCGTGGTAGTGGTGAGGTTGATTGATGCCTATTGCCTATTGTCCTAGTCAACATAAAAGGCCGGAAATAAAGAAACTTGCTTTAGCTTGATGTCCATGTTAGCTGGTTTGAGTTCTGGATGCTCCACTAGCAGTCAGTAGAAAATTTGAATTGTGATCACCCTCAACGATACCGTCGGCGCTGGTCGCGTATTGAAAGAACAGACCAATGTACACTGCAGGAACAGGAGGGCGCAGGGCGCTAGGAGGACTGGAGGATAAGACAACTGCTACTCTTCAGTGTCGTTATCTATCACGTTGGAATGCGGTGGGTTTCCCGCCGTCATTTCTGCGGGCATGGTGGAAAAACCGGGGGGTTGAGGAGCCGCAAACGGCGAGGGAGGTGAGGAATGTAGACCAAACCCAAGGGAAGGTCGAATCGAGAGAGACAGCGTGAGACATTGACGAAATAAACGCGACGAAAGACAGTGAAAGGAAGTGATGAAATATTCCCAATACCACGGGTCAAAGCTGGAGAATCGGATGATAGGAACCCACAGTCTGCCAGAGTGACCGTCAACCGGTCTTCAGGCGCATCGGTGTCTCGTCTGGCATTCGCCACAGGAAAACGGAGGTTTTGGGGATGCCCACGTTGTTGCATGCGGGTTGGGGGAGCACAGAGGGTCCGCTTCTCCTGAATGGCGTAGCCGCCAGCGATGCGAAATACACGATGTTCCATTGGTGTTGAGGAGCCCCGTTACGTAAGCACCGCCATGATGTCAGTATGTTGTCCGCCTGGTCCTTTCATCATCCATCGCTGGCAGACTGCTGCAACCGTACAGCGCACGCTCTGCCTTCTGTCACTCTGCACTCACTCAATTCTTTCTCCAGTCGATATATAAACCCGTCCCCAGCTTTTCGCAATGTCCTCCTCACGCCTGATCCTCCGCTCTTCCGCCCGCCTCCTCTCCCGTTCCTCCAGGCCCTTCTCCGCATATGCCCCCCGGCTCACCAACATCAACGAGCGCGGCAACGACACCACGGCAGAATGGCGCAAGAAACAGTCCGAGAAGCCATTGAACCCGCATATGACAAACACCACCTCAACCATCGCCAATGAGATGCCGACCGTCGGAAAAGATGCTCCTCCGCCTGAGATGCTATCTTCAGTCGACCCCAACTTCACGCCCAAGGATGCTGTGCCTGAGAACACGGATAGGATGACTGGTGGAACGCAGTCTGGATCAAAAGCAACTGGAGCGAATAGTGAGCTGGGTGTTGGAGAATTGGAGGGAGCATCATTTCGCGTTGAACCGTTGAGAAGAACTGGAGAGGATGTGAACACCACTCGAGCCAGGTTATTATGTCCGTTGCTATATGATACGCTTAGTTTTCCTATCACAAGCACTGGCTAACATGATTCTCTCTTTCCAGACCAGAGTCGCAAAAGGGGAACCCTAGAAAGTGAGCTCCTGCTTTCCACCTTCGCCGACGCCAACCTCGCGACGATGACCCCAGAACAACTCCAGCAATACGATCTCTTCCTCGACGAGAATGACTGGGATATCTATTACTGGGCCACACAGGAACCTACGCCAACCTCGGCCGAATATGCCGAAGGTGCTGGACCTGACATGGCTACCTCCGTCGCACAGGGCAAAGAACCTCCGCAACAGGATGAGTGGAAGCGTCAGCCTGCAACAGGAGAATGGGCCCAGACTGTTGGGACCTTCCGACCAGCTTACCGACCTATACCCTCACGATGGAAGGATTCTGAGATTCTCGGGATGATCCGTAAACATGTCAAAGACCGAAGTGCGGGGGGAATAACTGAAGGCGAAGCGAAGGTGGAAGGACAAGGGCTTGCTCAAAGCGTCAAGGGTACAGGTGGAGGTGGATTAGGAATGATGCCTGAGATTAAAAAATTCGATTGATGATCCCATGAAGGTTGAGTTCACTCCCCTCTGTATATACCTGTATATTGTTTGTATACGCAATAGCTGTCACAGTACCTGCCAAGCTTACGGTCATTTATGAGACTTGTGCCCGCTCATGTTTAATTTTTGACCTCGATTCATGAAATAAAGCTTTTCCTTTACTAACAATATATATATGTAGTAGTATGTATGAATGTGTAACTTACCGACCTTTTCACCATCAACCCATTCACTCCCAGTGAGCCCAGTACATTATCACACAGCCTCTGAAGCTCGAGCTCCAATTCTCCAAACTACCCCAGCTCATGAGATATTAAGCTCCTTTTCACATGTTAAAAGAATATGGTACCCGAAGATGGATAAGATTGCTAAGTGTAGGGTATAACGCAAAAGAATTGTCACAAAAAAGGTCTTAGCTATTGCTGCTAGTCTCATCTCCTCTATGTAGAAACCACCCTCTATGCCTGAAGTAAGTCCCAAAAGCATAAGAACAAGGTAGAGCTCAAGATGAATACAAAGAAGCACAGGGAGAATAGATTAAGATATGGTCATTGATTGTATTTCAACATGCATATGGATGAGGTATCAACCACCAAGAAGAAGTCAAGATACAAACAAAGTTATTCATTTCTATCTATCTAAGTGGAAAAAGAAGTAGGTTCATCTTAGCTTCACCCGAAGGCTACTAGACTCCAGCACCACGTTGAGGTGTGAACCCTTGCTAGAGTTCCTCCTCTTTCGGTGCAACCAAAGCCTAGTAGCTTTTACGGGGTACAAAAAAAAAGCAAACGCCAGACGCCAAAACTCCAAACTCCAAAACTCCAAACTCCAAAACTCCAAACAAAGGAAAACTAGTTCTAGTGTGCTATCTAAGAGTGCTATGGAATTCACGAAGAAGAAACGCTGAAATCCGCTCCGCTCTAATCACCTCCGGCTTACCTTCCGCCTCCCTCCTCTTTCTATCCTCCTCTTTCTTCCTCTCCTTCTCCTCCCATTCCCGCCTCATCCTCTGCAACTTCTTCCACCGCCCCAAATCCTCCGGCTGCACCCACAGCCCCCATTTATCCACCCACTCCATCCTCCTCTTTTCTTCCTTCTCTTTCGCCTCATCCCGCTCCCTCTTCCACTTCAACCTCCTCTCCCTTTCATACTCCGGCCTCCTCTTATGCTTACCTATGTCGTAGTCAAACCTTACCTTATGTTCCTCCTTCCACTCCCTTGTCCTCCTCTTGCACCAACTCTTTCTAATTGCGACCTCGATGCTCCTCGCCAACGGTCGCAAATCACCCATCCTAAACGCTTCGTGTACCTCTGGCGTTGCCAGCAGGTCCTCCATGGCCACTACGCTATAACGAAGGGATTAGCTTTTGAACGAACAAAAAGAAAGGTTCTTTACTTACCACACAGTGTCTTCTAGCGTTCTAGAACACTATTGTGAGCGTGTGCCTCTCTGCGGTCGGGGGTGGGGTCGATGTGTGTCTACGTAGAAATTTAACTTTTGATCACAGTTTACTAGAGAAGAAAAGAACTTACTAAAGAAAAAAAGAGGGAAAAGAAGAAGAAGAAGAAAAGGCCGAGGAGAAAAGGCCTTTAAATACTACCTCTTATCCGAGTCCGTGCACGCAGTGAACCGTGGATAGAGGTGTAATGTGAGTCGTAACCTTCCTTATGACTCCTGCCATAATCAGGCGTCATAGCTCTAGCTGTCATGGCCAATGGCAAGAAAAGCAACAGGTCATTGCTTCCCATCTGATTATTCCGCCCTTCACCTCTCTAGACGAGGAAACATCTCCTGAAGCCAGGTCATGTTAACCCTCTTTTAATTCTTGACCCTTAAAGAGGATACGCATCATTCAACTCTATTAGGCTGAAGTGTGTACAATATATTGAAGAAGATTCACTTGTTCATGAGCCGAGGGCAATGTTTGTAAACAAAAACAAACGGTTCCGTCCGTGGTTCGTTCGCTAAGCTATCGAGTCACCTCTCTAACGAAGTCTATAAAGCACATGAGTCACTTCTAGAACAACCTTGGGGTCTCGGGAGTCAAATACTAGGTATATGTGGCTTCATCCTACATTTTGCCACTATCCGGGACCGAGGCGCTGCACGATCACTCCTCTCTACGCACCATCGAAACACCCACCACATCATTCCCCCAACTACCCTCAAGCTGATGAGCTGTATAAAGATATTTTTCAGGCTTTCAAGAATATATCGGGACACTGCATGATCTATTTCAGTTCAAACCGCCATTCTCCCAAGCCAGTGTTGCGATCAACAACCCTTAACAGCCCTCCCGACCATCAGACAACATCAATTTCGTTCTCGGGGAGGAGCACACAAGAAATCACGTTTCAGAAGTCATTTCGGTCTAGAACAACATGGATGGAGAAAGCAGGAAGCAGTAGAGTAAGGACAGGTCTTATATCTCTAGAATTACTGATCCTATACTACCTACCCTACTGACCGCCTTGGCTGTGAACAACATAATCTTCATCTATAGACGAGTTTACCCACCGCTCTTCGTTCTCTATGTCGAGAAGCCCGACATCAACGGACAGTGATACCCATCTTCACCATAACAGGCTTCGGCAGATGCTTAACCTCAAAACATCCAACTAAGTCCTTAGCATACCATATACCGCCAATATATCGAACCACCGCGTCCTTATTCCCATTCCGCAGATAACGCAAAGAAGGGAGATGTACACATCCATCAGTTTCACCATCAGCAGTTATAACTCTTTCCGGGAGCAGGATAACGCAATGGAATACGTGACTCCTGGGGCTCGCATATACCGCCACGGATCGAAGGTGTCGTGATGTTCAGGAACATCGTGAGAGATCCACAGATTGTAAATTTATGCACCCGCATGAATGGTAACCACATAATGAACTTCAGCAATGTCGATTACGATCACATCACCCAGACATATTGCTCTTCCACTGAATTGTCTAGACGCGAAGGACGAAGGTATGAAGTGTAAATGCAGAAAGATACCGGAATCCTAGGGAAAGAAGCCGTTTATATATCCCTCGAAGCTTCGAAGCGGTGAACACTGCCCACTTCAAAACACTTAGCCCATTGATTCGTTTCAAAAGCCTAACCGTTCAACCTATCTCCCACAAAAGACCGAACCACTGCCCACCATCACCATTGCCACGCAAACCTACAAACCCTCATCACCTCACGAAAACGCACTTCATCACCACCAACATCATCAGTATCACCATCTCCACAAGGACCCAACATCAAGCGCTTCGAACCATGAGTCCCATACCTCCGTTTCCCTTAATCCACACCACCCACCACCATACATCTCCTCTCGGACAAGTTCTAAAAAACACAACCCAAAGCCCCACCCGTACCCCCTGGTTAAGAGCATTTATTGAAGAACAACCTCCCAGCCCAACACAGAGCCGTGTTCCATAAATCTTTTTAAACCCACACCTAAATCCACACACACGTACCCCAATACCCCAGATAGTCTTTTCCACGCACCCAAACCCACACACACATAAACCAAACTTGAACCAGGTATCAAACAAAGAGCCCAAATCTCCAACCATCTGTCCAAGCAAACCTGCCAATTATACACATATCTCTCATCCCACCAAAACCAAAGTCTACAACCATCTGCCCTGTAGCTAGGATGTTATTCACCCCGGGACAGCCATTGGTTTTTCTTTGAAGAGGTTCAAGAACAACACCCACGCCAACCATCATTCTTCTTTCAATTCCGGTTTCGATCCCACACACCACAAACTCTCCACCTCATGGGCAAGAAGCTTCATTGTATTGATTTATATCCCACTTACTCATACCCATACCCAAACCCACTCCAGCCCCGCTCCCCATTACTACCTATGCAAAATGCTAATAGCAAAATCCCACCCAAAGTGTAATGGAGAAGAGAAGAAAAAAAGAAAGGAGGACAGGAAGAAAGGGTTTATATACCTCTCCAGAGGGAAACATGCGGTGTAAACTGTGAGATCATATTTGATGAACCACATAAGAAATCCTTCGCCGTAGATACTCACCTCCTTTTCCTCTCAGACCGTGTAGCATATAACATGACCTATTGAATGAGCGATACTCGTCTCGTCAATATGTTCATCCAATTACAGGACAATTCATGCTCACATGAGGGGCGGGTAACCACATCATATCGCCGCTAGACTCACCTCCTTTTCTTCCATAGGACCACATAGCATACAGCATACTTTATTAATCTTACCCGTCAAAGACATTCATCCAATTACAACACAGGCTTATGCTCACATGAGAAAACAAGCAACATCACATCACATCAACAGTCAAGCAAGAATTAGTTGAGGAAAAGCTCTCATTCCAGTCTACCAATCCAAATACCTTGTGTTGAGCTAAATAAAAAGTAAATGAAAGAGGAAAATGGGAAACCAAAAAAGAAATGGAATCAAGATTACACTTGTCTGGTGGTCGTAACTTAAAGCATCTGTACTCATCCCTCCACATCCGAGAAGCCATTTAGATCCCTTATGATCATCTTGCCGGGCCAAATGCGAGAAGTGAAACGAACAATAGTAAAAGTCATTCAGGAAAAGTGGAATGCGCAAGGACTTGGGTGCAGATATACAGAACAGTGAATTTCTTATGATAATTTTTTCTCTTCGCCAGAAACCAGCCCAGCCAGCTGGCCCGAGGACTAAGCAAGCTCACACCAAACGCCTAAACCATTGAAAAATGATTATGGGGGAATCAAGGTCTTTGTAGCAACACAACCGCTTCCGTTTCGAGAGATCCCTGTGATCCAAGTAGATAGTACCGTAAGATGGTTTCGCCGCTTACCTCCTCCTGAAGCAGAAGAAGATACCAGTTCGACCCAAGAACCACAAACAGCCAAGGAAACGGATAACAGCCAGGAAAGCAGTGGCATAAAGGAGCGTTTGGAAAAAGCGGGCGGTACGGGCAGAAGAACCAGACTATTTTACCAAATTAGCAATTGTTCAGATGTAAATGACGGATAACTTACAGTGAAACCAAACTTGTCGAAGTTGTCACTAGTGATGACGACCGCAAGACCGGCATTGGAGAAAATCCAGAAAGTCGTAAGATGCGTTCTGAAAGACTTGTACGAATCCTCAAGGGTCTTCTCAGTATCCTCAGGGGGTGGGTGGTAAGGAGCTAGAGCACGCTTAACAGTGGCCTCGAACTGGCTGTCAATATCGGCCTGTGGCAAGTCAGGTTCCTCAATGACAGTGTGTTTGCCGTCGGCAGCCTTTTCTGTCTTCGCTGAGGGAAGAGCTTCGGCTTTATCGGAACCCTTGGTACCCCAAGACACATCGTGCCAATTGCTGAAGGCATAGACGTTGAGAATGTTGATGTAGGACGACATGACAAGGAGATACTGTGGGAAGGAGGTGAACATGTGCCACGGGTCCATGTAGAGGAAGGACGCGACGTAGTAAAGACCGAAGGTAGCAGCGATGGCAATGATAATGATACCAACACCATCTGAGGCGAAAAAGGATTTGACAAACCTGTCAGCGCTACCTGTGTCCAATTCGGCGGAGGAGGGACTCGTGAAAGCTTGAACGACCAAGTATACAGAAAGAATGATGATGTACAATTGGATGAAGCCGAACACGCAGAACGATGTAAGATAGGTCCATCGAGATCCCTTAGGCCTGTTACCGAGAGCGAGAATGAACTGTAGGAGCAGGAAAGCGAGGTAGAGGTACTTCAGGACGGTGTTGAAAATCGGAGTAGCGCTGTCACCAAATGGCCAACCAGTACGGCCAGTGTCCTCGTCAGGCAAACCGACGAGATCCATGATAACCGAGGTAGTAAGCCAGTAGGAAGCCAGAGCGAACCAGGTGAGGAATTGCGAGAAGACGTTGTAGAACATCTGGATGTGCAAGAAGAACATACGGACGAAGTTGTGGCCAGACTTGTACATACGACCGAAATGCATCAGGGAGTAGATACTGGCAGCAAACGAACCGTTCAACCAACGACGACGCTGACCGATGAATTCGGCGGCACCTTCGGGCACATCGGTTTCACCCTTGGATGCTTTGATGTAGGTCAAATGCCACTTAGAGCCGGCCTTTGCAACCAATTCGAAACACAGAATACGATCTTCGGCCAAGAACATGTTCTTCTTGAAAATGTTCATACCTTCGATACCCTTCTTACCAAGTTGCTTGGAAAGAGTGTGGTCACCGTGGAAATATTGCTCCAGCGGTCTACCCATGATGGCACGGAATCGATAAGCCGAGAAAGCACCTGGCAACACAGAGACATAACCGAAAGAAGATTCCAGCGGCTTGTCAAGAATGTTACTGATCTTGTACTCGAAGTTCTGGGCGGCAACGAGAGGGTTGAGCAGGTTCTTCCAGCCCTTACCCAACATAGCGTGAATTTCACCACAAGCACCTCCAAGATCCTTGTCGTTGTAGAAACCTTCCCAAAGGGCCAAAAGCGATTTTGGTCCTGGTTTGGTACCGGCATCAAGCAAGATACAGACTTCAGGGTTGAGGATACGACCGAAACCAGTGAACAGCCATCGATGGGAGTTGATCTTCTTGGTGTTCTTCTGCTTCAAACAGAACATCATCTGAACGGGAGGAAGCGTGCTAGAGCTGTCGTCGTGAGGACGGATCAACTGCTGGTTTGGTGTCACGGAAAGCTGAGTTGTGTACTCGAAAATGTGGGCCACGGTCTCCTTTCCGTCGATGTCCTTCTTCATCACACCATCCTGGTAGATACCAATGGTGGCGAGAAGATCGAGAGTTCCCTTGTCGCAGGGGTCGATACCGTCGAAGACCAAAGCAACGACAATCTTCTGCCAAGCTGGACCTCCCTTGTTCCAGAACTCGGACTTCTTGAGGTTGACAATGTCACGGATGTTCTGCATGACACCGTGGAGTGTACGGGCAGTCAAAACCTTGTCTTCGTTATAGTAGGTAATAGCAATGAGCAACTCCGTGTGTCGGTTGTACATGGCTGGTCGAAGATTGTAACCGTTCTTGAGAGTGAAATCATTGGGATCGCAGGTGGCAGCAGTGTCTGGAAATTGTTAGCTGTGGAATTCAGATACAAGGAATTCATTTAAAACGCACATCTCATGTGAGTAAATTCCTCGCTTCCACTCTCCAGATCATTGCGGTACTTGGCCTGGATGGCGTTTTGGATGGCAGATGGCACGGGGTAGTCAGCGCTGAGAACTGAGCCTTGAACGAGCTTGACCTTTCTCGTTTGGGCACGTTTGAGGCCACCGGCGCCGCCCATACCGCCAGGCTGTTGCCTCTGCTTCCATGCCTCTGTTGAGCTGGTGTCACTCCTGGCGTAGGGGGATGCAACACGGCCTGGAACGCCGCCATATGCTCCCTCCGAGGAGGCCGAGTAGACATCGGAGCCTTCGTATGCGCTCCCTGGAGCTCTTGTGGGCGTTGAGTTATCGGCATACGACTCAGTCAATGTGTATGTTGATTGAGGCCGGGCGTCTGGGCCTCCGTAGTGGTCGTCAAAGGGGCCGGGGTTTAGACCGGTGGGGTTGGAGTGAAGGAGCGAACGATTGACATCCTCGTCGTTATCGCGATGGCCGGTAGGGTTGTCGTACTGCAAAAGACGGAGTTAGCACACAGGGCTGTCTGTTGTCGTCGTTTTGTCGTCGTTGTTATCGTGCTGGACGATGGGGGCTGAGGGTTTGGGGTGAGATGTTGGTAACCTACTCCTGAATGAGGATCGCCGTATCCTCCTGGGCCTTGGTACGCCATGACTTGGATGGACCAAGGAAAGAAGAACGGAAGCTAAAGGGAAGTGATGGCAAGTGATGGAAATGGGGTATGAAGCGGAACTGAAGGAGAGACGCGGGTGGTGAGAAGAATAAGTAGGAGGAATGGAGAAAAGGTTCAGCTGCACCTTTCTCCTCCTCAAGTGCTAGGCCTGGTTGGTGCTAGCGCTGGCGCAAAGGGGAGCGGCCAGAGTGAAACGCGCTGTCCAGCACCCTTGGGCTGCTCACGACGACCCACCCTGCCAGTGCCTGCCACAGCTGCCTTTGTACCATACAATAATACAGCCTACACCAACTCACTCCCTATTTCCATCCACCCCTCGGGACTGAGCGAGCCAGTGAATGCACCCACACGCCCGCCGTCGAGCCTGCACCAAGACCCTCGCCGTGTGATCTTCCTCTTTGTGTTGCCCCCCCACCACCCCCGTTACGAAGGCCCAAAACCTGCTGTTTCGCCCTGCACGCGGCCAATGGCCACAGCCACAGAGCTGGATTGGACCGACCATCGCCCCTCCAGAATGTTACCCCAGCCTGCTGGATTCTTTTTCAGGGTTCACACTCGTTGGCAAGCTGAATAAGGCGGTCGCTATTTTTGGACGCCAACTGTGGGCACAACCGACAAGGGTCGCCCACCGCCCGCGCCACAGCTCAACACCATCGTACACTGGCGTGCATACGGCTAGGCCGCGTCTCCTATTAATGCTACCTCTCTGCTGCTTATGCTCCCAGATAGCGCGCTCAGCCTCACGAAGCCATACTGTATCTTGCTCTAGGAACAGTAAGCTCTCCTGCAGCTTCAGCAAAAACTCTCCTCCGCCTCTACGCAGTTTTTGCTTGCGTGTTTTCGTTGGATACCATGCGCGTTCGATATTGCTTACGTGCTGCACCCACGCTAGGACGCAATAAAATGCGAGTTGCCCTATGCCCCTATCTGGATCTCACTATTCTCGGCCGTCTCGTTCATGCTCAACTGTGGGCCCTCCTAAACTATGCATTCGAGACATTTAAATCCACCTACACACACCAACGCTCGTCATTGAGGAAAAAGGAGGTTTGTAGTAGACTAAAGGCAGGGCCAGCAAATTTCCCGAGACGATTGTTTGACACAAAAGTCCATGTAGTTAGATTTGATAGCTGTGATCCCTGAGAAAATCTCCCGGCTGTAAAATTTTCCAGAATCCGGGCAGGAATCCTTCCACCACCTATCCTATTGGATCTTACCGACCTGGGTATCTAATCACCGTGTATCACTGATCAATCAACCCCCTTCACCATTTCTACCGCACTTGACTGTATTCCGTATATTGAATAAACGGTTGCAGGTTGATGTGAATTTGCTTCTTCCACGTTGGACAGCATTGGTTTCGCGGACGTGTGACATTCAACGGGATCCACTAAATAAAAACTCCGTTGGGACCTTAAATCAACCACATTTCTTCCATGTAAGGAGGCCACTATTTCACTTGGCAGTATCCATTCACCCCATTCCATTGTCTAGTCGTTTTGTGAGTTTTTTCTTTCTCCGCAAAAACAGGGCCCTGCCATGGCAGGCGTGGGGGGTCCGTGACCGTGTCAGCTGTCGCTTCCAAATACTTGTATTCACAACCCCAGCCTCTTATTCATTAAGGCCATCACCGGCCAGAGTACCACATCCTTACTGTCACAAATAGATATCTCATTTACTCAAACTAACCTTATGCTTACACCCTGCAGTAGTTTCAGCTCCTGCGGCACCGAGGCTCTCAGTCTCCCAGACATCCAACGGCCAGAAAGCTACGTATCTCAGCCACCACGCGGCAGGCCTGAACCTATCACTCTTCAAGGACACCACACATCACCTGAAAATGAATCCAGCCATCTCTACTAGAGCCTTACCTAAATTGCCTAAATCCAACTTCCATCGTTTCGTCGCGTCGGGTGCAGCCGCACCAGCCTCACCCATTCCCAAGTTTGATCCAGATCGAAATATCGGATCTACTGCAGACCAATCAGCTGTTCCTAAGTTCAGTTGGTCACAACAACCTCCTAGTCTTGACGGCATCGAAAACCTTATCATAGTATGCTGTCATGCGATTTTCCATCCAGATCCCAAAGATGCATCCTTCCCGCTTTCATTCCCCTACAACGAAAGCAACTGGCATTTGGCCTCTTTCCAAACATCGAATCCCGTTACTGGAAAACCAGGCGAACATGAGACCTTTTTGTCTCACCTATCTGCAGGGCTAGACGCCTTATCTTTTGGTTCCTGGGCAGATAATAGCGTGTTGGTACTCAGTGGCGGAGTCACCAAAAGCGCAGTCACATCGACTAGCGAGGCGCGCTCCTACTATAACGCCGCACTAGCCCACTCACTGATTCAAGGAGAGCAGGGTGGAGGGCGAGCACGACGGTTCTTTGATCGTAGAAGGATACTTCTCGAAGAACATGCTACCGACTCTTTCCAGAACCTGCTCTTTAGTATACTACTCTTCCGCCGTAACACTGGCCGTTATCCGGAACAGATTCGTGTTATCACGCATGCGTTCAAATCGAATAGGTTTCTAGAACTCCATGCACCAGCGATCAAATGGCCGGGCGTTTCCATTCAGGTCCAGGGTATTAATCCTGCCATGTCCGCCGACGAACATGCGGATACAGTGAAAGGAGAGCAGGAGTTTGGTTATATGCCTTGGGAACAAGATCCTCTAGGAACTGGACAGACATTGGCCCGGAAGAGAACTCAACGTGGATGGTCCGGGAAATACATTGATGAACTGACATCTGGTTTGGAGCCAAGTGTGAAGCAACTTCTCGATGGAAAGGTACCAGATAAGCTTCCTTGGGAACTGGATGTAAAACCTGACGGGAAAGCCCATCCTCAGGAGGAGGAGAATGGTGAACGGAAGCGGTAGGTGGTTTCGGCAGGTTTCTCATATGAACATACCTCTTGCTCTTGGCACTCTTTCATGATAGACGATTTTCTTAGACGTACAGTACACGGGGCCATACAGGTCATCACGAAAGGATAAGTATGATGCTTTATTGAAGTGCGACGTGCGAGTGAGATTACAATGACCCGAACAGTGAAGAAAAGTCTATGTCTATTTAAATTTTCATGGTAAGCTTACACTCTCTTTTAGTCAGCATTATAAAGGCAATGCTGGTTCTCAATCTCTACTCAATTCAACTCACCATAGCCTGAGTTGCCTCATATTTTTCAAAAATAATGCATTTCCATATTACCTTTCCCTCAGACACCGTAACACCTTCCATCTCTTCATTAAGAACGTCATACAGTTCCCAAGATAAATATTTTCTCTTTCCCGCCAAATCAAACTTGCCGTCATGATCTGTAACAAACTCACACCTTACAAACCAACTGGTGAAAAGGAATTGATAGCAGAGCTAATCAAGAGATATTTATTGGTTACTAGTGAGTAGAAACGTGCAGTATGTGCTCCTTAGCAATGTACCTCTGAATACCTAATGCATGTTAATAGATACCCCTTCGTCCTTGTCTTAATGTGCGACAGGCGGCTGTACAAACATGTTTGATCGGGAATCGAGGACGACGAACTCTCAAATGTTAGAGACTACAGAAAGTAAGTTGGTCTTGACGTCCCTAGAGATGCAAGCTATGCTAATACCGGTATAGACATGGTGATGCCCTATATGCTCTAGACACAAGGAAGCAAATGTATTGCCGCACATTGTTTACCTGTAGACAATGACGACGCAATGTTTTACCAGTTTCCCCACGGGTTCTCAACTGGCAATGGCTGAGTGACCAACGCGCCATCAACTGGACCTTACCGATCCTGAAGTCAGTGGAGTAAGTCTCGCAATTTCATACAAATTTCCCATCACCACTGCCCCGCACTTGCAAGCTTCCCTTCATTCACCGGGTGGTTCAAGCTGCCAAGAGTTTCCGAGGGCAGCAACCCCTACCCAACAAAAAGCCCTCTTCTTACACCTCCAGCTCTTCGTCGACCCTTTCACACGCAACGCCGAACCGCGACCAGCACCGCAGCGAAAGACAAGCATATAACACCTCAACTCAACGACACTGCAATTGGCAATGGCCATCCGCAAAGACACCATGGCTTCCAAGTCAGACCATGATCCCACGCGTTCTACGTCTAACTTGCTAATTGAAGCCGAAGTCAACGAAGCAGCTGCGAAGAAACCAGCTCCTGTCACCAAAATGGTCAGCAACGCAATCGAACACGAGCACGCCAACCTCAATGATTCCCGTGCAGCCACTCCCGCCGACTTCGACGACACGGCTTCCATCGTCTCTGGAGTCACCTCTATCAGCAGCGGTCCGTTCAAGTGCAAGAACATTGTTACCCTCACGACCAAACCTACCAAACGCAATGGTGGCAACAATCATCCCGATCGCGCCACAAAGGGCAAGGAACCCAAGAAGACCACCGAGAAGTCAGCCGAGAAGCGCAAGACGGAGAACTACCGCAAGACGGCTATGAAAGCTAAAGTCCAGAAGAAGGAGACCGTCACACCTACTCTCTACACCAAGACAGGCCGGAAGCGCGACCCGGAGGAGATCGTCTTCAGGAACAAGAAGCTTCAGAAGATTCTCCGTGGCTCTGGTTCTATTTCTTGGGGTAGACCCAAGATGTAAGGAGTGTTGATCGTACATACCCACATAGATGATGCTAGAGTATCCTGATTTTCTGCGTTGATGAGTTGGAACTTTCTTTTTTGAATGTTAGACTTTATCAGTGCAATAGAGTTTAGAGTACTTACGTCGTCGCTTCTATTCTGCATACGGGAATGCAGTTGACATTGTTACCGGGGGTTCTGTTATCAGGATGGGGAAATCGCTTATAGGGTATAAGCTCGATACAGAAAGTTGTTAACTCATTTTTCTTCTTCTTGAACGTGGAATTTATGAACTATTTCCCCTCTTTTGCTTGCGATTCTTGAGCTAATAACCTGCTAGACTGATAACTGCATGGATAGATTCTAAATTGCATTACATCCATGATAAACAACTATACATCCCCAATCCCACCAAACACAGTCCTCTCCAACTCTTCAACCCCCCTACTAACATCCCCAACCTCCTCTCTACTCAACACCCCCCTCTCAGTCACATACTTATCAACAAACTCACTACCCACCCACTCAAAATACACATTCCTAATCCTGACCCTCTTATCCCCCTTTAACCCTTCCCTTATCTCATCTCGCCAAATCCCAGATACCTCACTAGAATCATTCTCCTCCTCTCCATGCTCGCTCATCTCACCCGGCTTAGCGATCTTATCCGTTTCGCTAACAGCGACGATATCAACGGTTTGGCTAGCATGTTTGGCACAGAGAACCGCGGCCAGTGATCCCATTTTGTTGCTTATGTCGCCGGTGTGGGATATACGGTCTGCGCCTAGGAGAACGATATCGAGATCTTTGACCATGCTTGCGATAGAGGCGTCCGTAAGTATTTCGATCTGGAGACGGGAATCTTGGGGAAAGGCTTTGAGGAGCATTAACGCGAAATCGGCGCCTTCGCATTTCGGTCTTGATTCCATGATGAGTAGATGTAGGAATAGATCATCAAGGTCTTGACAAGCGGCAAGGATACAAGATTTTAGTGAGGAAGAGGAAGATAGTGTAAGGATCTTTAGCGGATGACTTTTCGTTCCTAAAGCCTTTTCACTTCCTCGTTTTTGTTCGATGAATTGCACAAAAGCTTTTGATAAGTTTTCCCCACTCATCTTCCGTGCTTCAATCTTCTTTTGAATCGTCTTGACGGCGGATGATTGTAACGTTTTAATGTCTTGACATGTTTGCCACTGTTTACTAACATCTTCTCCCCATGTTTTCCGCACCTCGTTTAGGGTGTTGAGAAGTGCGGCCGTGATGGCGGATCCCATGGATGGACGGGCTTCTGAAAGTCGTTTACCTGCTCTTCGTAACCGATCCCATAATTCCTGGCCATTTGCGCACATATCGGGAGCGGGATAGATAAAATCATGGAGTGTTTGCACGGCGTTAGTGGCTAAGACGCGTGCGCCATTTGTGAAGTCGGTTTGGAGCGTATGGACTCCAGAGTCAAGGACGTCTTGGTATGAAGAGGTCTGTGACATGTTGAGGGGGGTTTTGTATCAAGTTGTGGATAACACTTTTCTTGGGTTGGATCTGGTGACTGGAGTTGTCGATGATCAAGATCAGGTTAAGTCTTGTCCTTCCTAGCGCTTTTCGATGATACCGGTTAATCCAAAGGAATCGTCCAACCAGGTTTAAGCTTTAATAGAAAGTAATGCATATTGATTCTGCAACATGGCCAATTTGGTTTACTGTGTACGAAGCGAAGCATGAGGATGTTGGATGATTTTAACAGGTCGCAGGGATTAAAAGTTAAATCATTCTATCTATTACCTAGATGTACCATTTCAGAGGTCTTGCGTAACAAGGCCTAGCGTGTGGTACAATTATAAAAGGATTATGAATGTCAGTCAATCCTTGAGCTAAAGAGCGGGATGATTCCGCCCTGCTTACTCCATACACAAATGAAATATTAATAAGGAACAAATAGAATTTAGGATCCTTGTATCAAATCCAAACCACATATATAAAACCTTTGCCTTCATATCCGTAGTCGCCGCCATAACAATCCATTCAAAATGCCCCCAGCCAACCCAACAATCCATCGTCCAGGTCCTCAAGCCGTGACCTACCACTTACCTCTAGACACTCAAACCACCAAAACAACAATACACCTCCCACCCCACAGCAAATGGACATCCAGCCTCCATTGGCACGAAACACATATAGAGTATCTCCGTCTTATCCAGGGTGCGATCTTCGTCCGTCTAAATAACGATACCCAGATCTTGAGGGTAGAACAAGGCGATGAGCCAATAACCGTGAAGGTGGATGTAAACGTGAGACACGAGTGGGGAAGAGTAGAGAGATGGATTGGCGAGGGTGTGGGTACGCATTCGGGTATGGAGGAAGTTGTTGTCGAGGAATGGACGGACCCTGGTGATGGTGATAAAGCGCTTTTCTTTTGGAATCTGAACGGCGCCATAAAGGACTTTAATGGTGGTAGTTCGAATTGGGGTTCTTTGGGGCTGACGGTAAACTTGTTCATGATATTTCGAGAATTAGATAATTGGCCAGTGTTGCTTGACCTTGGTGGCGGGTTGGGTGAGGGTAACTGGATCGAGATGGTCTACTGTGTTGAATGGTTTACCACACACGTCGTACTGTTTCTTGTCAGCCTGATAGGAAAGGGATTTGGAATAAAGGCTATTCAACAAGAGAGAACACCGCAGGCATTTTGGAGAGAGATAAGACTCAAATCAACTTGATGTTGGTCAAAAATGGTTTCATTTCGATGAGGACTTTTTATGGCCAAACCCCTTCGTTAGATACAGTCATAGAATCCGCGCCTTTAATATTGGAAACGCCGAATATCCGGAAGAAAGAAAATAGACTACATGTCCATAGAGATCCGTTTTTCATCGCCAGACCTTTTCTCCCGCCTTTCATCATACAAGCCTCTCTGTGGGAACAAGCTTACTTCTGGTTCTCGGGGCGGAGCGAACGTACGGCCTTTCCGGCCCTCCAGATCTCGAGGTTGTCGATCTCCTCAAGCTCCTTCTTGTATAGCTCACGGTAGTTGGACTGGCTGTTGTAGTCAAGAGACCTCTTGGTCTCGGAGCCGTTGGCAACGGAGTCGTAGAGATCGTTGAAGACGGGCTTAAGGGTGTCCTTGAAGCGCTTGCTCCAGTCGATGGCACCACGACGGGCAGTGGTGGAGCAGGCAGCGTACATGTAGTCCATGCCGTTAGCACCGATCAATGGGTACAGAGATTGAGTGGCTTCCTCGACAGTCTCGTTGAAAGCCTCGCTAGGGCTGTGGCCCCTCTCACGAAGAACCTCGTACTGTGCGAGGAACATACCGTGGATACCACCCATCAAGCAACCACGCTCACCATAGAGATCGGAGTAGACCTCCTTCTCGAAGGTAGTCTGGTAAAGGTATCCGGAGCCAACAGCGACACCAAGGGCAACGGCCTTCTCTTGGGCCTTGCCGGTGACATCTTGGTAGACAGCGACGGAGGAGTTGATACCACGGCCCTCACGGAAGAGAGTGCGGACGGTACGACCAGAACCCTTGGGGGCGACGAGGATGACGTCAATGTCGGTGGGAACGTCGACCTTGGTGAGGTCCTTGAAGACAGGGGAGAAACCGTGGGAGAAGTAGAGGGTCTATTTGCAATGTTATAATCTGAATCTATACTGAGACTTTTGTGGTACGTCATACCTTTCCCTTAGTTAATTGGGGCTTGATGGCGGGCCAAGTCTCAGACTGAGCAGCATCGGAGAGCAAGTTCATGACGATGGTGGACTTGCCAATGGCCTCATCGATATCGAAGAGGTTCTTTCCTGGAACCCAGCCATCTTGTTCGGCCTCCTTCCATGAGGCACCGTTCTTCCGGACACCAACGATGACGTTAAGACCGTTGTCACGGAGGTTAAGACCTTGACCGTGGCCTTGGGAACCGTAGCCAATGAGAGCAAGAGTGTCGTTCTTGAAGTATTCCTGATTCGATGGTTAGTAAAACATATTTTGAATGGAATTGAGGTTTAGTGAAGTTGGGTATTGACTCACCAAAAGCTTCTCCCTTGGCCAGTCTTCGCGCTCTTTGGAAACGATTAGCATCTCGAATTTTTGATGGGGAATGCCGTTATACATACCGTAGACAGTTTCTTTGGTGCCAGCGAAGTCAATGGTCTTCACACCCCTCGTCTGCTGGAATGGGGTGGAAACGGCAGCCTTTGGGGCAGCCGCAACACCAGCGCGGGCAGCGTTGAGAGCAGAGACGAAGGTGCGGCGTTGAACAGCCGAGGAGGCAGTCAATTGCCTGGCAGTTTGGCGCAGAGCTCTAGCAGCGGGACGGGAGGCCATTGTGAATAGAATTGGGGTATAAGATGATGTTCAGTGAAATATGGAGGGGATGTGGCAGTTATATGCAGTCGAGCGTCTGGGGTCTCGAAGTTTTGCAACAATGTCCGAGCTTGTGCGCCTATTCCTAATCGAGCACCGCCCGAAATCGGCGGGGTGGGTTTGCTGGTCACGTGTCGGGGGAGCTTCACGCTCTCCGAAGAACTGATTTATGGGCACACCCTTGCCTGATTATTTCTCGGCTGGATATGTTGAAGCTTCTGTACCACCACCGCCTACTTCCTTACACGATAAATAATGCCAAAAATAATTGTCGCTGTCTCTACCTAAAAAGCAAGACATCACTCTGCATGCTCTATATGAAGCACTTGCATTGTGCCACCAAAAGAACCTGTATCCCGACGCCTCGCTCCTGAAGACGCCATAGTGGAAATGCTCGCTCAGAGTATGAAATGTTTGTATGTATATTGAATCAGCCTCAGATCTCATTACTTCTGCACCCGCTCGTACGACTGGCCTTTGACCGAACCGCCGCCCATCGATGACCGCACATTACGCTTGAAACCTTCTCTGTTCGTCTTGAGATCTTCCGCGGCCTCTTTGTTCAGTGGATCCGAAGCGTTAGGTTCGAGGAAGAGGAACTATGGCCTTGTCAGCGTTTCGCTCCCGTGAGCATCTGCTATCCATAAACGGCATACCTGCAGACCAACGATGACCGCATTCAAGTTTAGAACCGGCTTCCAATCCTCTCTAAGAATATTCAAGCATACATTGCCCTCTAGATCGATATTCGGATGGTAGATCTTCTGTGTACACTTCACTTTAGGTGGGTCATGGGGGAAATTCTGGTTGATCGCAAAGTTAAAGTTGAATCGGCCGCCTTTGTACATGCCCTCATCGGGCTCGATAGTGAGTGTAAAGTTGAGGATATCGTCAGGGTTGGGGAAGTTCGTCTTCATCGTCGACCCGAGCGATAGTTCCGATAGATCTGTAGATTCTTGAGTTAGCCTTGCGCTACTAGAAGAAATGCTGTCGCATGGAAATATTGAATCTCGTACCTTTTTGTACACGCAGTTGGGCAGCTGTGACTTTCTTCTTCTTAGTGCCGGCAGCAGCAGCATCGTCCTGCTGCTGCTTTTGCTTCTATTATGAAAGTCAGTAATAGCAAATTTTCAAAATAATGAATATCACAGTAGTCGCGACCAAATGTTGCAAATACATGATTGACTTACCATAGACCATATTTTCAGCATGTTGTCTAAAGTCGTAGGACGAGGGGTGGTGGGGGCGAGTAACTTCGGATTCCGGCGGTGTAGGGTATTAAGTCTGTTGTAGACCAGAAAGTGAAGAACTGCGGTGTGTTTTGGTGGTGGTAGGAAGTGCTGGTACAGAAGGAAGAAACACAGCGCCGGGCAAGATTGGAAAAGTAAATGTAGTCGGGTGAAACAGCCAGGCTACGACATGTCTGACTTGGTTGGTGAAGGCGAAGGCGCGCCCGCAATGGCGGGATCCTGCGCCACAAATCTGCACTAGCCACCCTTCACTCTAGACAAATCCAAAGGTTTCTGCCTTATAGTTATATTCCGAGCTCTGAATACCTAACTATGCTGATCCTTTTTATAAATAGTAGAGTACTTTCACTTATAAAGGACCACATCTAGTTTTTATTTTAAGGGGGAAAGGAACTATTTGAATATGCCATTCGTCTCCATGTATTTTTGTGTTCATCTAGCTGTGCGATTCGGAAAGGTCTTTCGTCTTAGGTGTGCAAGGCATATTAAAAAGAAGGAGCATCGCAACAGATATACTGGGATAGGACACCCAGATATCATTGAAAATGACGTTATGCCTACCGAGACTCTAAGCTTTATGCGCTGCATTCTGCTTTGCGCAGTAAGCCTTTCCCTCACCCACAGCAACCGATGTTAAACACCTAGTATGGAACACAAGCAACGCTGAATCGCTCGTCATTCATCTTCATCTTTCCAACAAGAAACAACGCTAATCTAGATGAGATGCTTTGATCTGAAGTATGCCCTCAGATACACGACCTGCCATGCGCCGAGTCCAACCAACATACCCATTGTACCAAAAGCAAACCATTTCACTCGTTCATTCGTACTTTCATTTGTGTCTCGGAGTTTTTGTTCACGGGATCGAAGGTAGTCCATTTCCAGGACAACTTCTCCGACAACTTCCTCGATGCGGCGGAGCTCCGCTTCGATAGGCTTCAGTTTTTCTTGGGCTTGGACTGCCGACCAGTCCTTCGCATCCGCACCAATGTCGATGTCAAGCTCAATATGTCTCGTGGGGTTCATTACAGCGGTGCCTATGTAAGTTATTAATAATGAAGTAACCTTGATCACCGGTGATTGTAGCTTACCCGCAGTGAGGATGTTCTCGAAGCAAACATCGAAGGCTGAATCAGCATGAGAGGTGAAAGCGTATCTGTTCTCGCCAGCAACATCCTTTGGCCTTCCGTAATCGTTGCCCATAGCATCTCGAAGCTAGAATGAGAATTGATCAACTATCGATCATGGAAAGGTGGGATATCATGTCGCGGAGCACTCACATGCATGTTTAGAGTTTGTCCATCTCCCCTATATCCACTGACAATGGCAGTTACAACGACGAGCTGGTTCTTGTTGACGAAATTGCGTATGCATCGCTCGTGCCGTGCAGATTCGTGTCCTGGATGTGCCTGGATGTCGAATTTGAGGGCGGTCGTTAGAGGGGCAATTACCAGCAAAAGAAAGCTTAGGAATCGAAGCAGCCTATCCATGATTGTGGATGTCGTGAACAGCTACCTCTACCTCTTCTCCGGCACTGTCCAGATGTTCTGTGTTGAAGGGGGGATGGCGGAAGGACAGATGGCCCGCAAAGGACGCCTTTCCCGAAGGGGCTCTAGCGTGGTCGGTACTTGGCGTCTTTCATGCCTCACCGTTCAGGTTCGAAGATACATGATACAACTACATCCATCCAACGACAACCACTCGTGTTTGAGCTCCTCTCCCTCCGTTATATTCCTCAGCATGCCGTCGGCAGTTCGGACGGGGTATCCACGAGCGGCTGAACAAAGATCCAGAACATGCCAAACCGCATATCTTGATTCTATCACACGTGTACCGCCGCGGGATGTGCATCCTTCTGTGCTGACCGACCCCACACTGTTCCGGTCAAGGCTCCCTCGGCCAGGCAGCACATAATAATAGCTGCTGCTGTGGCGAGAAAAGGCGACCAGACGGTTACTCCATCAGGACATTTATCCTGCGCTTTCTGCTCTGGGATTCCGCACCTTCTCGACGTGTGCAACTTTCCCCACGCAATTGCATGCAAATTTGTAAGTTGAAGGCGCTTTAAAACTGATCACAGTTCCCGCACCTGGGCTTTTGCTCCATTCACTTTTCCCACTTAACGCTGCTTGTTCCCTCCTTTCGTTTCAATAAGATACCGTGATCAGCTAGTCGCATTTCCCAATTCCATTTTCGTTGAAAAATGATGGCTATCCAAAGCCACCATGGCTCCCATGCGCCAACCATACTACGGGCGAGCCAAACCCAGCCTCTATCGTCTAAGACTAATCGCACTGGTCAACCACATGCAACATCTATTTTGGAAGAACGCCTTAAACAGGTCAGCGCTACTTTGCTCCAGCTTAGAGACGAAATCGTCGACATCGCCAAACAATTACCAAATTCTGGATGTGCTGGCGTCGTTGGCCAGACTGCACCATTGGATACCTGCCATACTCCCCATACAACTTCATACCCATCTCAACAGAGCCTTGAGAATACCACTTTGGGCACATCTCGGCGTGGATCCGCAACAGTTCAAAGTAGCGCTAAAAGACCCAGCACACCAAACGTCGTCCCAACTTTGGCTTGGAATGGAGTCCCCGAAGAAGTCTCACCAACGGAGAAAAGACCATTGGAGAACAACCCAGAAGAAATCCCAGCCGATATGACCAGAACATTCAACCTTGGGACCGAGGGAATGGATGAAGTATTGCCTCGTAAAAAGAGGGCATATACCAAAAGGGAACAGAAGGAAGTGAAAGAAATGAGACAGGTTGGCGCCTGTGCGGCTTGTCGCTTAGGGAAACGAAAGGTGTGTTATTTGGACTCGTAACGTTTGCGTATGTTAATATTCTCATAAATAGTGCAAACCGGAGCACCCAAGGTCTAGCTTGACTGAAGAGTCTCGTGGGAAAGGAATATCCAGGTAAGTTAAGAACAACATTTTATCATGCTACTTAACTCATCATATGAGCAGATCCCAAATCGCCAATGACGATTCATTACACCCTGCCGCTCCAGGTTTGTCACCATTTTACCTCAACATCACCTATACGGATCTTTCATGACCCACAATAGGGTTCCGCTGTTGACTACAAGCTAACAGCACATGTTACAGAAACCTCATCTGTCAAACAGCCACTACTGACGCCAGAAGTACCTCCACTTTTTACCGGACACGAAATCCGTCGTTCCTCGTTGCCTAGTCTTGGCGAACCACTGGTTGACCCACAGAGCTTCTCTACCTATCGCCGAGACTATGGGGTTCCTAAACGCATGTCAGTTGGATTTTCGGCCGGGCCGAATAAAATCAACCCCGACGTGACATCCACCCCTGCTCCTAGAAGAACCTCGTCAAATCTACAGCACGTGTCAACCCCTGTGATCAACATCCAGGAAGCTGAGGAACCAGATCAGCCCATACCCTGGCAATTTCCAGACTGGAATGGATCCAAGGGCACACCTCGACAAGCTCCAGTTCAGTTTCCTGCTACGGCCAAGTCAACAATGATTGGATGGCACCCATTAGACGAAGATCCCTTATGGCAGAATACCGACTTCGATTTCGCATCCACGCTTCATTCTACTGCCCCTCCTAAAGTCAACAACACTTCAATAACGAACATTACACCGCCTCCCTCACTCGCCGCCAACACTCCTACTGCCCAGGCTAAACCTCATCCCGATTTCTCCACTCCCTTGCATCCAGCATCTTCAAACGTTAACTCTTGTTCCCGCGAAGCAGAAACTACCCGCTATGACAGCGTTCCTCCTTCGCCATCATCATCAGCCTCCCCCCATATGTCCACCCTATTCCGTCAATATGGTCAAGGGAAGGGCTCTCCTACCAGTGTCACCTTTGACGGCATCGATGTTCTCGACTGGGATTCTTTATTAAGAATCACGAGTACGGCAGCTTGATGGATCATTACCTCCTTCCTTTCCCTTCCCCTTAACGTCTTTTTGCAGGGACTAAGGTTTTGATATTAGAAAACGTCTTCTTATTTCCTTCGATCTCTTTTCTCTAAGCTAGACTGATAAGTAAAAAGTTCAAAACACGCTTTCGGTTGTTTCTACCATGGTACGTACGCTATGTTGATTTAGATACCTAAGATGGAATTAGGGATGTTTCTGCCCTCGCGGGTTCAAGGTCATAGATCTCCTATTCCTTTCTTGTTTCATCATCTACAGCTACAACTATGGCTCACGCCTCGTAAGATAGTAATCATTTCACAAAAGTTCACAAAAGTTCAGAATTATTAACCAATATGTTGAATAAAAATGAAATTAATACATTCTCACATCCATCCATTGTGTACCATACCGTGACCCATCATAATTCATAGAGATAACCCCAACCCCAATAAGAACCCGAAAGCTCCCGAATAATTCAAAAAAGACAGAAGAAGAGCCCAGGGGTATATACAAGTCCGCAAGTGTGTGGTTGAAAAACAGAAGAAAGTGCCCAAACTCTTTCTTTCCTTCGAGTCAGATCAAATCAAATCAAGTTGAATTCAATCTAATTCAATCTTAACCCGAAGCAGCAGCGTAAGCCTGTTGTTGAGGCATGATGCTGCCAGCTTCGTCAGAGGCATGTTCGGATCCATGGCCCATGCCGTGGTCGAGACCCAATTGGCTTTCGCCTATACCTGCCCTATTGGAGTAGAGGTAAACGGTCAGCGTGCTGTTTTTCTTTATATGCGAGTGTTGCGGCTGTGTTGGTGGATATATCCCAGGGTGTGGCCCGCTAGATATGGATATTGGGTATCATGTTGAAAATAGAAACCAAAAGTAAAGTCCGAGGAAAGGAAATAAGAAAGGGGGGAAGGGATTATAGGGGTTGCCGTATTGATAGTCGAGGAGGGTTACCGGGAAGTTTTTGTGTCGTAACTCGAGAAATATGTCTATGATGTCGTTTTAAATCTTACCAAGCGGTTGTGCCTCCGTCGATAATGAGGTTGGCTCCTGTCATGTAGCTGCTGGCTCGAGAGAGCAAGAAGAGTCCAGCTGCTTTGTATTCCTCGGGTGCAGAGATACGACCCAACATGCTATTTTCCTCCCAGACGGCCCTAAAACAGCATTAGCGAATCAGGGTCAAGGGAGCTGACATGGTGAAAGAGTGGAACACTAAAGACTAACCTGTTCGCTTCCCCTCTTCGGAAGTTCTCCTCAACCATGGGCGTGAGGATGTGCCCTGGACTTAGACTATTGACCCTGATACCCCCGGAACCATCTTCTCGCTTTCGACCCCACTCCATAGCTAGGTTCCGTGTCAACTGGATGACGGCAGCTTTGGAGGAGTTGTAAACAGGCGCAATGAAGCCTTTGTTGGCAATGAGTCCGCTCATGGATGCAATGAAGCACATAGCTCCTTGGTTCTTGTGATGGAGCATTTGTCTCGCGCATGCTGATGCAGTAAGGAAAACACCGGTGTAGTTGACGGAGAGCATACGGGCAATATCCTTCTGGGTGTACTCTACTGCGGGAGTGCATTGCTGAATGCCTGCCGCTGCTATCAACCCGTCTAATCGCTTTCTGTCAGCAGCGATAGCTGTGATCAGCTCGTCCAAATGCTTAGGGTCATTAACATCGGTTTGGTGGTAGTGAAGGGAGCCACCCCATTCAGGAACGACGCGGTTTTCGGCTTCGTGAAAGGACTCGGACGGGTTGGGTAGGATATCAAGGCAGTGAACTAGAGAGAAGCGTGTCAATGTCTTGGTACACACATGGAAGGGACCGGTAGTAACAGTGAACTTCGGGGTCTTTGGGGGAGGCTTACCATTTCCACCAGCTTCAACAAGGCCCTCAGCCATACACAAACCTAGTCCACGAGCTCCACCGGTGACGATGTATGTGCCGCCCTTGAGGTCGAATTGAGCGAATGGTTTGCCTCCCACATTTGGCCTGTCATGACCGGGAGGTTTTGAGGCATCGGAAGCGTATCGTAGGCTTCGGTAGGCGACCGGGAATGCAATAGGTCTTGAAGTTGGCGAAGCTAGGAGAGCTCTTCGAGCCAAGTAGGCGGGTCGCAAAGAAGTCATTGTGAGCTTGAACCCAAAGTGGTGGGAGTGAAAGGATGGAGGGAGGGAGTTGTTGGGGAGACAAAGAGGGTAGAAATATCTGGGAGCGGGGAAGTGCACGACGATTTTCTTTTTCCCTGACTTCACGTTGAGAGGTCTAGTGCCCCAACTCACGATAGGAAAACAGGAAGGTGATGTAAGAGAACCGTAGGAATATAGGTGGGGAGGGGAGTTCTTTGAGGCAGTGAAAGAAGGGGACTGGTGGGCCGCAGCGGATGGCGGGCGCTGAATAAGGACGGGCAACCCAAGAGGGCAGAAACGACGTCCTCCTCATCTTGGGCCACGGTCGACGGTGCTTCCGGGATTGGCAAGGCTGTTATCGTGAGTATTTACACAACCTCATTCGCCAGCACGGCGACTTTGAATCACGATGAGGGGAGAATGTGGCTTGCCAATTGATGCAGGGCTGCGATCCTTCCGTTTGGACAGGCGGACCATTCGAGGCGACAAGACAGCGTCACGCGCAGCCGGCCAACTCACGACGAGCGCGAGCTCCCTCGACTGCCATTGCCACGGGGAATGCGGGAGCCCGACGGTCGCAGTCAGACGGCTGACAACGATGCGGCCTGGGGGGGAAGTGAACGGGGTGACGGGGTAGCAGAGGGCACATGGACAGGCACACCAGTCGGGCAGCCCTCGAACGGCACGACAGTAACACGGCCTGCGCCTGCGCCTGCTCCCCCGGCCGATCTCACGATGTTCCACACGTTCTGGATCTGGTGTCGAGTAACGGAGTTGGATGACACGAGTCAAGGATGCCCTCCTGCGCCCGCCTCTGATTGGTGGAATGCCATGGGGCGGTGCGCGGATGTGGCGTTTCCCTTGACTTCATCTTTACACCACCCGATCTGCATCTGACGTACCCCGGGTTTGCCATATGGTGATTCCACCCATTCCACCCATTCCATCCCCCACGCGTCGCCACGGCTATCGTGTACTCTACTCCGTTAGATCATCTTCGTCATCTCTCTCTGTCTCTCACTCTCTTTCTCTCGCCTGATTTCTGGGCTTGGCTTTGCATCCTGTTTCTGCCGTGTGCATTCATTACTTCATACCTCGTTCATTTCTTTGTTCTGTTTCACACTGCAACAGTCACATGCCGTCAAGAAACCATCATTCTGAAACTACATTTACATTCAAGTGCCCGTAAAGGGAAACTAGGCTACTCGCAAGATACCTCAACTATTTTAGTTCCGTTCGGAAACCTTCCACCGGATCCCAAGGACGCCCATTTCCATCCGTGCTATATGGGCAGTTCCTGTGCTCCACAGGCACCTCCCACAGGTTCCCGACGTCAAACCCGTCAAACCCGTCAAACCCCAACTGCAGCCACTTCAAGGTCTCTACTGCCACGCGCCAGCTCAAGTCAACCTTTTCCGTGGCCCTCCGGTCCTCTGAATCCCGCGATCTTGGCCGCGTGTTAGCTAGCTCAAAGACCGCTGGGAGGAACTTCCACAGACTACGCAGATGCCACTGCATCATCCACACAGCCGTCGCATTATCCTCTAAATGCTCGCTGTCTCTTCCACCATAGCGTAGGACTGGATCCAACTCTTCCTTCAAACCTGCCGGAAGGCTCCCAAACCACTTCTCCACGTATTTTGCGACTACGGAGTCGTGGTACTCCAAGTATGTTCCCTCCAAACGATGTCGCTCCGGTAAGTGCCAGGTATCGTCTAAAAAGGCTCTACATTGCCTCATAACCTCATCCATGGCCGAATTATACGTCGTTACGAACTCGTCCTCGCTGTAAACAAGGCCAAACGTCTGTCTGCAGCAGGGGCATCTTTGGTTATTTTCCTGGCTACCGTAGCACCACGTTTCCAAGCACTTCTGTCCAAAGATATGCTTACATGTCGTCTGCACAGGACGGTGCTCATCTGTCGCCTCGTACCGAGTCTGAAATTCCATCAGACATATAGGGCAGTCGATATCTGTCGGAATCTTCTGTACCGGTGAAGTGATATTGTTTATTCCCATATTCACTATGTTCCATCGAATGAGTTGGGTCTCTTCCTCAAGCGAGATGCGTTGACAGAGTAGGAACATTCAGTACGCGTCATAGAAGGCTTCCCGTTCATGACATCCGAGTCCAAGTTCTAGGCTTCGCCGTTCCCAGAGATCCTCAACACGTTCATCACTGATATTGAATTCAGCGAATATCTTGTCGCGAGTCTGATCGTCAACCAGGCTCCAGGCTATTTTCATCTCGGGCATTGCGTTCTCGATGTATATGTTCCATCCAGCAACCAAACGATCCTTCATAGTCAAAGGGTTGTCCGTCTGGAAATCCGTCGTGACCATGCGTAATTGGCGTCGCATCTCCATCACCTTTGGGTCGCTGTTGAAATTCACGTATAATTCATCCCAAAGAGTGCCAGACTCGCCAGTAAACTCGTCCAAATAATTCCAGAAGCCGGCCACGACAAGGCTATGGGACTCGGAGAAGGCCGAAAGTGGTTTTCTCAACTCATCGGCCACAACCCTAATCTTGAACCATATTAAGAGGCGATCGACCTTTTCTGACAAAGGGGAAACATTTGTTGGACGATCCAGTTGATGCTGAGCTTGGGACTCTGGCGCGGTTTCTGGTCTTGACGATGAAAGTGACATCGTGAAGGTAGTAATTAATGTTGGTAAGTCCTGTGAGAAGTAAAGTTGATGGAAAAGAAGGCAAGTTTTGTGAAGAGGGAAAGTTGATGGGTAAGTAGGCATCTTAATAATGTAACATCCATCCACGCTCTGGGCTTTTTCGTCGTTATACCGAAAGTTCTTTCCATCCTCGAATCGCTCTGATCACATATAGTATATAGTACTAGAATATCAGCCTGGTTACGCTTTCTAGGAACGCGTACCATGGAACTAGATTGATACCTAGGTATTTTGGTACATACGACTGATTAGTCCAAGAAGCGTCATATCTTATTCGAGGAAATACGCGGCTTCAAGATACGATAATCATGCATCAAATTAACACGGCCTCCACTACTAAACAGCTAGAAAGTATAGGCAGAGGAAACTCGAGACTCTGTAAGGAGGTGCCTTTTAACAAAATCTGGGCATCCCCCTTCCGTAATACCGCTAAGCTAATAGCGAGTAAGGCCTTTAACGTAAGGAGGAAGGAGGCGCCTAAAGCTAGTCACTTATAAATGAATGGTTGAATGTCTTAGAGAGAGCATCAACTCTTTAAGACGAGGGGTACGAAGCTCTGCTTTACACCCTATAGGAGACGCCTAATGCTGGTTACTTAATGGACTTGACCCTCGCAACTAAGCGATACCATGGAATATGAACAACATCATTCAGTTTCCACAGTCGCTAGCGGATGTTGCTGAGTCATAGGATCAAACCCAACCTGCTTCCAAGAAGCCCTCGTATCAAGCAAAACCTCGATCCTCCGATTAACAGCAAACTGGCTCAGCGCGATCCGCTGTATATGCGAATACCTACTCGTCTCCTGATGCACGAACAACCTCTCCATCCGCAAAAGATTCAAATCAAACCCTTCTTTAAGCAGCTCCCAAATCGATCGTATACGTTTCCGTCTCTCACAGATGTTGTGATATGCGAAGTGGAGATTCATTTGGTGGGAGTTTGATGGTTCCTTGATGCGTTGGACGGGGTCTGATTCTTTTTTTAGGTCGGAGGGGAGGGGACCTAGGTATCGGGTGGTGAAGGAGGTGATTAACGCTTTGCAGGCTTGCTGTTGGTCTAACCCTGTGGAATAGGGTGGCCCGTTGTGAAGCTTGTTGCAGAGTTTTAGGGCTTGGGCGGCGTCGGGTAGATAGAGGGGGGTATCGTTGTTGAGGAGTTGTCTGCATGATGGACATTGGTTTGCGCTGGGTTGGTCGGAGAAATACCACTAGATCAGAGTTAGTAGGTGTGATATTCATATTTCTTTTCCTCGTCTCCTTATCTATCCACGCCTGGACGGAAGTGCATTTCGAAAGTATCTAGACACCCCCTTCCTATGATACCGCTGAGTTACGAGGGCTAGTTCAGCTAAGCAACTAGCTTTAGGCACCTCCTGCCTCCTTATATCAAGGGTATCTGGATACTTTTAAAAGACACCTCTAGAAAAATTAAAACCCACTTACATTCTCCAAACAACCACACCCAAAAACATGTCCACACTTAGTCCTCACAGCACGATATTCATCATCTGCCTCCGTCCCCATCCCCAAATAACAAATCGGACACTCTCCCAACTCCGCAACTTCAGACGCCTTCACCTGCACCACAAACCCCCTAACCCCCAGCTTCCCCTGCCGAACCCTAACCCACTGAACCGCCTCCTCAAGCTGCTCCCTGCAAAAAACCAAATCCTGGAAAAGCTTCATGATACCCAGATAATTCATCTCCCCCTCATCACCAAACCCCAATTTCCGATCCCAAGACATAGAGAGCTCATCCCAGCGTCTCTTTAACGCCCCATTCGCGTCATCGAAAACACTCAATATATCATCTTTGACACCAGGATCTAGATCCCGCCACTGCGCCGCCAAATCCGGATTAGGCCAATGCCCCCAAGGCTTACTCAAATAAACATTCCACCCGGTAATAAACCGATCTTTAATCGATATACTTCTATCCATCGGGTCATCCGTCATCCTAATCACCAATTCCCTCCACAACTCGACCGTTTTCCCGGGGAGCATCATCAGGCCTATAGCGTAGAAGCCGTCGTATAGACAGTGGATATCTTTTCCTATGACATCTCCGAATTGTAACTCGTCTAGGTAGCTAAGGAAACTGTCGATGAGTTGGGAGTGTGTTGGGTCGTGGGTTTGGAGATGGGGAGAGGTGTGCGTGATCCAGGAGGCGCGGGTTTGCAGTTGGAGGAGGATGTAGCGGCGGTGGTGTTTTTGGGAGGGGGGAGGCGAGGCGAGGGGCGTTATTGTTGGATCTATGGCGATGCTTGCGAGGTGCATGGTGTGTTTGGTATAGTTAATCGTTGGATGCTTTATAAATAAATGGAGAGAGTGTATGGAGCGGAGTTATTGAGTAAGTATAAAATGGTATACCAGGCTTCATATATATACTTAGATTCACAAACCGACACGTTGGCAGTGTGTTTTAGGGTGAGCTGGCAATGAGGTGTTAAATTAGAATTCACTGCGGAAGGGGTGAATGTCACATCACACCACATCTTCCATAATATCGCTAAGCTAATAGGTGGTTATGACTTTGAAGATAAGGAGGTAGGATGTTGCATAGAGCTGGTTGCTTAGGGAGGAATGTGGTCTCTGCTGTTGTATACACAACTCCTTGGGATGAAGAGATTGATACGAGTGACTAAGCGATGATATGGAAGAAGTGCCTGGGTACTTTTGAAAGGTAGCTCTGTACATCAACTCCATATGCATACAAATATCATAATTTATAATTTGAAGAGAATACCACTTCTTTACTTCGGAGTAGTATACAATCACTACACCTCGTACACATACATGCATATGAAGTTAAAACAGTTCATGCAAAATCCGTATAACCAACAACATGCGGCTCACGCCGATCTTTGATTTTCTCTACTTTCATGATAAATAAATGGTATCCTCAATGCCAGACAAGACAAATACATGCAAGATCCCCTATTCTCAATCAAACAGTGAGAAAGCAAGCAATGCAATGCATATCTTTTCATTATCTTCCTTCAAATCTCTCCTTTCTATTTTCTTTATGACATGCAAGGATTTATGAGATAGGCTCCTCGGCCACGTAGTGCAAGTAAGCGCCCAATAGCTTCGTTCCCTCAATATAGTTCTTCTTATCCAACTTCTCGTTGATCGAGTGTGCGGCATCTGTTGAGGAACCCATTGGCAAAAGGAGGACATTCTTCTTCAACTCATGCTGGAAGGTAAGTGTGACAGGGATACTTCCACCTTCCCTAGTCATATCCGGCTTGACGTTCCAAACACGTTCGACAGCCTTGGCGGCGGCAGTGTAATTCCAGTGCTTGGGATCCTCAACCCACCATTTACCAGCGTGGACAAGAGAAACCTTCATCTTGTTCTTGGAGTTGAGCTTGGCGAATTGCTCGTTGATGTGTTTGAGAACAAGGTCAGTCACAGGGTCAATCTCCATGTTGGGAACTGTGCGGATACTGAACTTGCCAATAACTTTGGCGGGGATGACGGTTTTGGCGCCGGGTGTGTAGAAGGCGCCTTCAATACCGTGGAGGGAGAGAGAGGGATATCTCATCTTAGCCATGAGGGACTGCTCTTTATTGTCGAAGATGGCGGTTTTAGCACCGAGGGATTGCTCGAGGTCGTTCATGGTGAATGCAATATCGGGATAGAGGGCCTTTTCTTCTTCAGTGAGAGGAGCGACCAGGTCGTCGATTCCCTTGATGAGGATCTTGCCATCGGGGTCCACGAGGGAGTTCATGATGCGGATGAGGTCAGTCATGGGCTCGTGGGTTGCACCACCATAGACTCCACTGTGAAGATCCTGCCCGGGGCCGGATACTTCGATCTGGTAGTAGTTGCAGCCGCGGACACCATAGGTGAGGCAGGGCTTCTCAGTTCCTAGCCAGTAGTTGTCGGAGATGCAGATTGCGTGAGCGGGAGCGCAGAACTTGTCAGCTTCGGCGATGATGAGATCGTCCAATCCCTCGGATCCATACTCTTCCATTCCCTCGAAGATCATGAGCAGGTTCACTGGGAAATCAATACCTGCCGCCTTGTGCGCCTCGATAGCGTTTACCCATCCGAGAACAGGTCCCTTGTCATCTGTGCTGCCACGTCCATACATGCGGTCTTTGTCATCGATGGTAAGCTCGAAGGGTTCGGTGGCCCAGCCGTCGGATTTCTGTGCGGGTTGGACATCGTAGTGGCCGTATACGAGGATTGTGCGCTTATTCGGGTCGTTGCCGTAGCGGCCTAGAATGCATGGTGGAAGGTCGAGGTGCTCTTTTCCAGGCTGCTTGCCAAGGTAACGGAGCTCGACGGTACCTCCCAGAGCTTCGATTTCGCCAGCCAGGAACTTGCCCATCTGTATAGCAATCAAATTAGCACATCTTCAAGCTTCTTTGGCTTCTCATGTGCAATGGCGTGATCGGTAAGCCATATGGGGTCGGGAAGTGGTGGAAAGTACCTTGACGACATCTGGTCTGTGGGCATCTTCAGCGCTGATGGAGGGAATAGCGACGGCCTTCCTCAGTCTGTCGATGAACTTGTCTTGCAAGCTATCCACCTGCTTGAAGTAGTTGTTGAGTTGCGGCGCCATGGCGTTGTAGTCACTGTAGAGATAAGGCCAGACTCGTTCTTGGGGAGCTTTGGGAGGAGCTGTGGAACGGGGAGAGGGAGAGGAAGAGAAGAGACGCGGGCACGAGGAGTGAAAAGTCGAAAGTGAGCGAGACTTGAAATAGGAAGGTGGTCTTGCACGCGGTTGTACCACCCGTAGCAGGCGGAGAGGAAGAGAACAGAGGGGTGGGCGGGGCATGCTTGGATGCGATGGTGGGATGACAGATGCGATGCAAACCGCTCGGCCAACCACAGCTCAGATAAATGGCGGCCGCGGATGGCCGAGGCCCCTTCTGCTCCCTATCAGCAGCCTCACCGTTTGGTACATTCACTCTAGACCTGTCGATCTGCTCGTTGCTGCAGTTTCTTTTGGTGTACTTACCATCAATCACAGAATCTTTCTACCACCTTCTCTGCTGCTGTTATCGTGCCTGCCCAGGTGGCTTACTATGCAATCCATGGCGCTAAGCCTAATCTAGGGACCATCATGCTCCACTTACGCCACACACATTTACAACTCCGCCTTGTATCACGAGCTGAACACCGTTCATCTTCCGCTGCGTATAATATTGACCTTGGATAGTAGATGCCTAATCTCACATCTTCTGCAAGGTGGCTATTCATCCATCAAACGGTAGAGATAAATACATATCGCAAGCACCTTTCAAACTTACGACTTGCAAACTAACATACAAGCTCACAAACTAACATTCTACAAACCTTCCTCATTACTAAGGTATAGATTCTTCGATATTTAAGAACGCTTAAACCTCTTTTCAAGGCGTCATTCGAAGAACTCAGTCATCACAACTCGCCTTCACAATGTTCCCACCAACAATTGTCTCAGCTTTGCTCTCCCTCGCCCCGCTAGAACCCGTCCTAACTTTCGACTCACCCGGCTCTGCCGCCAATTTCCAAGCTTTATGCCCCCAAGGACGTATTATTCGCTCTCAGAATGCCAGCTGGGTCTATCTCCCCATGCCCAGAGGTCTATTGCATGTTCGACCGGCCTGGAGTGGAGATGTGGCATTTGAGTTTGATAATAGAACGAATGCTAGGAACTTCAACCACAGCATCAAGTAAGTCGGTATTGGTGATGTGAGAGTTTGCAATGCGTACTAATGATTTGTAGCCAGATGGGAAAGGTGTTTACTTCGACATCTGCGAAGCCGAATTGGGAGAGGACTGTTTATCTGGGGAAGAGATTGAGATGAAGAGGAAAAACGATGGTCTTGCTGGTGATTTGGACGGGAGATCTAAGGATAACAGTGCTCTGAATTGAGATATAGATGGGAAAACGCAATGATAGAATGTATTTGATGTCTATTATAAAGATGTAGGATGAAGTTGACTGCCATTATTTGAGCCAAACTTAATAATGATAGTCCCATGTGCGCAAATCGTAATACGAAATGTCCCCGGCCGCTCGTCTAGACCTTGCCAAGGGAATTGGAATCTAGGGTATCTTTCTTATGTTGGTATATAGAGATTTGGCGGGAGTAATGAGATATCAAAACGATGTTAACCGCCACTGGAAGCTCCGAAGTAAATTAGATTGTACCTGATGGGTATCAAAATAATCATCCTCCGGCAGTTTCCGCTGACACTTCTAATAGTAGATTGTGGGTATCTGTGTTGTTGGGCTTCTGGAACGTCGTTATAATACGTTCGTTCTTCTCAATTATCCACTGAAACATAGAGATCCTAGAGCTAGTAGCGCGAGAGTGTAAAGGGTAGTCGCACTTGTTACAAGTCGTATAGAAGTGCCATCTGAAGTTGTGGTTGCCGTCGGGGAAGTGTTTGCTTGCACCCCAGTACCAGTTCTTTGCGCCGTTCCAGTTGCTGAGGCAGTTGCGGTTGCGGTTGCGGGCGCATTGAGCGCGCAAGACGACGTAGGTATCAAGGAACCAGTAGCTTGCCCTTCTCTGGTGGAACTCTCAAAGTCGATGCTTACACCAGGACAGGAGTTGGCGCAAGTGCGATATTTCATATCATCCTTCATGCTGTCATCCGTCAAATTGTAAGGGCCCTCAGAGCATTTTTGAACACAAGAATAGCCAGAACATAGCGTCCCATCAGCACCCCAGAGAGTGTAACCATTTGATCGGTATGTCCCCCAAGAACCAGTCGCATTCATCAGGTCGAATATATTCGAGTACATGGTAGCGCCGTAGTATGAGCCGTCTGTTCGGAGCAAGACCGCGGAGAGAACATAATTACGTCCCGATGGGCCAACGTCGCCGGGAATTGTGACGTTGAAAGTGGTGTTCTGGAACGAAACATAGTTGTCATAGACAGTGATAGACGAATCGCATATAGACTGTTCATGAATCAAATTGCCTGAGAGTATACATGTTAGTTGCGAGCTTTCGCATTCACTGGAATTGGAGCTTACAATCAGCGTGATAGAACTCTTCGGTCTCAAACCCCCTAGCAGAAGTAGATAGGTACACGCGCAAAGCGTGAACCCAAGTCGTCTGGCCATAGTAGATATTGGTATCGGCTATTATAGCCTGGACGGAGGTATTCACAGGGACGTCGTCGGCTATATTGATGGCGTTCTCGTCGATTGGGTCGCAGAGCGAGAGGCCCACCCATATTAGGAGAAGTACATTAAGAACAAGGTGCATTATTCTATCTGTAACGAAGGGCAGTAGCTGGGGTTAGCCACGGTGACAGTGACATGGGAGGAGCTTGCAAAGGAGGG
Organism: Rhytidhysteron rufulum CBS 306.38; assembly: GCA_000467735.1. Classification (NCBI taxonomy): domain Eukaryota; kingdom Fungi; phylum Ascomycota; class Dothideomycetes; order Hysteriales; family Hysteriaceae; genus Rhytidhysteron; species Rhytidhysteron rufulum. The sequence goes on along the minus strand of AJFL01000598.1, from coordinate 9,290 downwards.
AGAAGACATTTATGAAGAAACTGAAGCTGATGACGACGCTCGTTGACAAGACATCCGTTGTCTGACACTGAAGAGGATAGTCTCCGTCATTACCGAGTCGCTCTCCACTGCTAAGGATTCCGTCGAGCGCAATATGGCCTAGCCAAGCGCTGCTATTCCGAGGCGGGAATAGGAGGGTTTGGCATTCGCGGCATCATGTGACGTGGATCACGATAGTTTATTGCAAAGTGGAATAAGGCTGGACTGAATTATGTAATCGCCAAGACCGTTGCACACGCACCTACCCCAGGCCACAAGGCAGGAAATTCCTCCCCAATGACTCAGGGTCCGCAAATTCTTAGTGGGGGTGAAAGCGCCCCGCGAGACATGTTCGACGCCGTCAACACACTCTTGACTGACCCTCCTCATCCGCATACCAGCCATGTCTATTGACTTCCCCAAGGAGGAGGAGCGCATCCTCGCGCGCTGGAAGGAAATTGACGCCTTCCTTACTCAAGTTGAGCTGGTGAGTCCTTCGCTGCTGTGCCCCGCCCGTTCAGCCGCTGATATCGCCCCGATAGTCGAAAGGGAAGCCCCCATATACTTTCTACGGTACGCAAACCATTCCGGGCAAATAGCAGTGTGCAAGACTGACTGTATGTCCAGATGGACCGCCATTCGCCACGGGAATGCCTCATTATGGCCATTTGCTCGCCTCCACAATTAAAGACATCATCCCTAGATACTGGTCCATGAAGGGCCGGTACGTGGAGCGTCGCTTTGGATGGGATACCCACGGAGTTCCAATTGAATACGAAATCGACAAGAAACTAGGAATGTCCGGAAGGGATGCTGTGCGCGAAATCGGTATTGAGAAATACAATGCTGAATGCAGGGCTATCGTCATGCGATTCGCGACCGAATGGAGGCACACGATCGATAGGCTAGGCCGTTGGATCGACTTTGACAGGGACTACAAGGTAATATTTCCTTCCCAATACTAAGAAAACTAGCTAAGTCATGTAGACTATGGACACGAGTTTCATGGAGTCGGAGTGGTGGGTGTTCAAGAGGCTGTTTGACAAAGGTGCAGTATACCGAGGCTTCAAGGTCATGCCCTACAGCACAGCACTTGGAACCCCTCTTAGCAACTTCGAAGCTTCTCAGAACTACAAGGATGTTCAAGACCCTGCAGTGGTGGTTTCTTTCCCCCTTGTTGACGACCCATCAACATGCTTGCTGGCATGGTAAGTTTGTCCTAGAAGACCTAAAAGCAGCCTCTAACAGCAATCAGGACGACCACCCCTTGGACTCTCCCTTCCAACACAGCTCTTGCGGCACACCCTGACTTCGAATACATCAAGATTCTTGATGAAGCCTCTGGGAAGCATTACATCTTGCTGGAGGCTTTGCTCAAGACCCTGTACAAGGACCCCAAAAAGGCAAAGTTCAAGAAAGTGCAGACTCTCAAGGGTAAAGATATGCTAGGTTGGCGATACGAGCCTCTCTTCGACTACCTGTACGAAGAGTTCAAAGAAGTCGCATTCAAGGTGGTGAACGCAACTTACGTCACAGCTGATAGTGGTACTGGTATCGTCCACCAAGCCCCAGCTTTTGGTGAGGACGATTACAAGGTCGCCCTTGAGTATGGAATCATCAACGAAAGCCGACCACCACCCAACCCCGTAGACGACGGAGGATGTTTCACGTCTGTAGTCCGGGATTTCGAAGGTCAGGAGGTAAAGAAGGCCGACAAGAACATTATCAAGCACCTTAAGGGTACCGGAAGGTTGATTGTGGATTCGCAATTGATGCATAGCTACCCCTTCTGTTGGAGATCAGACACTCCTTTAATCTACCGAGCCGTTCCATCTTGGTTTGTCAGAATTCAAGACACCATCCCGAAGATGCTCGAAAACATCGAAGGCTCTCATTGGGTACCCTCCTTCGTCAAAGAAAAACGCTTCGCAAACTGGATACAAAACTCGCCGGATTGGGCAGTCTCCCGAAACCGTTTCTGGGGAACCCCATTGCCTCTTTGGATCAGCGATGACATGAAGGAGGTTGTCTGCATTGGAAGCATAGAAGAGCTCAAGAAATTGAGCGGATATGAAGGCGAGATCACTGATCTCCACCGAGACAAGATTGATCACATCACCATTCCTAGCCAGCAGGGCAAGGGTGTCCTTCGAAGAACCCCCGAAGTCTTTGACTGCTGGTTTGAGTCTGGTTCTATGCCATATGCTAGTGCCCACTATCCTTTTGAGAACGTCGAGCAGTTTGAAAAATCTTTCCCTGGAGACTTCATTGCCGAAGGTTTAGATCAGACTCGAGGCTGGTTCTACACCCTGACAGTTCTTGGAACACATCTTTTTGGCAAGCTACCATTCAAGAATTGTGTGGTCAATGGAATTGTCCTCGCAGAGGATGGTAAAAAAATGTCGAAGCGATTGAAGAACTACCCTGATCCACATCTTATCATGGACAACTATGGGTCTGATGCTCTGCGACTGTATCTCATCAACTCGCCTGTCGTCCGTGCCGAGACTCTCCGTTTCAAGGAGGCCGGAGTGAAGGAAATTGTTTCCAAGGTTTTGCTCCCATTGTGGAACAGTTACCAATTCTTCGAACAACAAGTAGCTCTTCTTAAGAAGGTCGCTGATTTGCACTTTGTTTTCGATCCCGCCGCTGAGAAGACGAATACAAACGTCCTAGATAGGTGGATTTTGGCATCTTGCCAGTCACTCTTGAAGTTTGTGAACGAGGTGAGCCCTTTGACCATCCGAATCTAGAGATTATGCTAACATGATTCCAGGAAATGGCCGCATATAGACTGTATACTGTTGTTCCAAGACTGCTTGCAGTAAGTATGGTCAAATGCGTTATAGTTCCTCGCTGACAAAATTAGTTGATTGACAATACTACGAACTGGTACATTCGTTTCAACAGGAGGAGGCTGAAGGGCGAATACGGCATCGAAGACACCACCCATGCCCTCAACACTCTCTTTGAGGTTCTGTATACTCTATGCAGAGGCCTTGCGCCGTTCACACCTTTCATTACGGATAACATCTACCTACGCCTGCTCCCCCACATCCCGAAGAACCTCCATGCCGAGGACGACCGCAGCATTCATTTCCTTCCATTCCCCGAAGTGCGGTCCGAATTATTCGATGAAGTGGTTGAACGCCAAGTTCGTCGCATGCAATCCGTCATCGAACTCTGCCGTATCTGCCGTGACCGAGCAAACAAGGGCCTGAAGATACCTCTAAAGACCCTCGTTGTCATTCACCCCGATCAAGAGTACCTAGATGACATTAGATCTCTGGAAAACTACATTTCTGAAGAACTCAATGTTAGAGATGTAGTTCTCTCGAGTGACGAAGAGAAGTATAGTGTACAATATTCCGTCAGCGCCGATTTCGCCGTCTTAGGAAAGAAGTTGAAGAAAGATGCCGTCAAGGTCAAGAAGGCTCTGCCAAATTTGACCACTCAACAAATCAAAGACTTCTTTGCCACGGGTGAAATCACTGTTGAAGGTATCAAGCTTGAGAAGGAAGACCTTCGTGTCAGGAGAGGTCTACCAAAGGACGGCGCCAATAAGGACCAGGAGTTCAACACAGATGACGATGTACTTGTTATTCTCGACGTTGCGAGCTATCCAGAGCTGGAGCAAGAAGGTCTGGCCAGAGAAATTGTGCGTCGTGTGCAGGACCTCCGCAAGAAAGCCGGCCTTGTTCCAACAGACGATGTAGGCATGGAATATAGGGTTCTAAGCGATCCAGACAATGTGGGTTTGGAGAGTGCATTTGAGAACCAAAGCAATATTTTCGAAAAAGCACTCAGAAGGAATGTAGACAAGCATGTCATCACCGAGCTTGAAGGTAAGATTCCGGAGAACAATGGCGATGTTGTGATTGCGGAAGAGGAGCAAGAAATTCACAAAGCAACCTTCATGCTGAGGCTTGTCAAGTTATAAAAGGATATAGATGGGAATGATGGCACTTTGAAATACCAAAAATTAGCATAGATAGAAATAAATCATAAGCGACGATTTCTTGTTCAGTTCATCCGCTCTCTAATTTACTTTCTATGTCTGCGATGGAAGCAATATAAGTGCTTTCTTTCTCTTGTTCCTCGATACACAACACAGCCCCTTTGAACCGTGATGGCCTTCTTCTACAGGATCTAGGCAATGGTATCTATCAACTTTGAAGCCATTTGAAATGATCCTGCGCTAAGCAGTCGATTTTATCTGAAGTCCAGCAGCGAGGGTTATCGTTTCTTATATGCTACCTAATGACAATGAACCAGTTGAGATATAGCAGGATGAAAATAATGACTTACAAGATAGCATTCCTTTAACTTTAAGAACTCGGTAAGGCACTTATCTTTGTAGACATTGTTATAGTCGGCAAAGATGCATTTTCCGTAGGCTGATGACTGGTTGATGTTAATTAAGTGAATGAAATTCATGATGTGTGCGTGAAGTACCTCTTTAGAGCATCTGGCAGCAGCCGCAGCAAATCTCTCTATAGGTCTCGTTTTGGTGGGCATGTTGCCATGGGGAAGATTGATGGTTGCACAGTGAAGTGACTGGCGTTTCATCATCAAGAGAGATGTCCAGCGCACGGGCCATGTTTTATTCTATTCCATTCAAGAGTCCAAGCGTCTTGCAGCTCACAAAGGACCTGACCCGACGATCGCGCGCGTCGCCCAGCCACGAACAAAAACAACAATCAAATCCATCCTTCGCTTTGCCTACTCTTACAATAAGTAATGTTTTATGGCCCACGCGACTTCTCTCCACCACTTTTTGAACGATCCATGGTCGCCCTTGAACTTCTAACCGCGCTCTTATGCCTGTGCGGAAGCGCGCCCGACCGCCTCTCTTCGAATGCCCGCATCCACCACCGATGAGCTCCCTCCCCTCTCCAACCAAGGTATCTATGCTCCTCTCCTATTTCCGCATGCGTATTATTGCTCACTACAGTCGCAGACGTTGAACTTCTCTACGAAATTGTCCTCGATGCCCAAGCCCTACCCGGTCCACCATTTCGCGCTCTATTTACCGCCTACGATGCCGTTCTCGCAAGACATGGCATTGATCCCGACCATGACCAGCTCTACTTTCGCTTCCTGTTTCGAATGCAGGAAGGCCGTGGCGATGACGACACACTCTTTATGCGCTTCAAAGGAATGCTCCTGCGGATGGGAATTGAGATTGAACTCGACGAGGAGGGGGAAGGGGGGATTGATGAGATTACCAGAAACTTTGACTATCCCGGACCCAATGGACATACAAATACATCTCAAGGGAGGAGACCAATTTCACGGCGGGCATCCTTCACCTCTGTCTACGATTCCTTTCCGGAGAAGACGACGCAACATGGTTTGGGAGAAGCAGACGTCCAAGGACGGGGAAGGGTTGCCAACCGCAATAAGGCGCATCGAAGGATATCGAGCACGGCCTCAGACTCGGGAATGCGCCGTCGCACCACGTCGCATTCAGCATCGCGCGCTTTACCGCAGTTTCCAGCTGGCGGCGGGATGAATGGAAGGATAGTATCAGAAAATCTACCTTACCGACCGAAACGCACTGGATCAGTTTCAAGCCAGGGAAGTCTACTAATCCGCCGACATGGCCAGCCTGAATCCGAATTCGAGGACTATTCTGCGGACGAGTCTGATTACCAAACACAAGATTTGCCTGAAGATTTCCTTCAAAAGGCTCTTAACCCTGTTTATTCCCCAGTGTCTCAAACCAAGCCTGACGATCAACAAGTGCCACCTGGAATGTTCTATAAACCTTCTGAAATTACCATGATCAACGATGCGCAGACATTTCAGCATCACCGTATTTTTCCAGTTGCCCGAAGGATCTTGCGGGTATGGCGTGACGAAGCCTTACGTCTTAGCGATGAACATGAACGTCTAAATGCCATCGCAACCAATAAAGATCGAAATCTGCTCCTGCGCCAAACCTTCACCGAATGGCAAGACGCCCTCCAGGAAAGACGGCAGGTAGCTGAGACAGACCGATTTTTTGATCATTTAGAAGCTCGTGCTGGGAAAGCTAGGGATCTATTTCTACTTACTAAAGCTTTCACACATTGGGCCCAAAGTGCCTCAGATGAAGTACAACGAACATCAGTTGCTCGCAGGCACATCTTACGAACACGTTACTTCAATGCTTGGCGTGATATTACGGCAGTTAACGAACTCAAAGTCCGACGACAGGGCCTGCGGAAGTTTTTGGGTATTTGGAAGAGACGCGTTGATGCTGTGGAAGACTCGAATGCCAAAGCTGTTGCACACTACCATAAGGAGTTGGTTAACCGGCTGTATTGGAGATGGTTCTGGACATTTTGTGAACAACGAGCCCCGACATGGAAGATTGGTCGCCTTAAAAGGACTTTCTTTGTGAAATGGTCGGATCTGGTTACGCAGTTGAGAGAAAGAGAGGGATTTGTTGCCAACATGCGGATCCACCAAGTCCAGGGTAGTATTATCAAGAAGTGGAGAGATAAGACTACTGCTATGAATAACTTTGAACCTTTGGTCGACCAGTTCCGGAAAAAGTCTCTATTGTCCTCAGGATTTAATGCCCTTCGGAAACAAGCCCAGGTACATCCGTTTGCGGTCCAAGTTGCACAATCAAGAGATCGCCATCTCTTAAGTTCCTTGCTCTCGACATGGCATATTCGAGCCCAACAGTCACGCCAAGCCACTTTCATTGATCGAATGAGAGTGATACGTAATGCCTGGACTGCGTGGAATGACAAACTTCGCGTACAAGCCCTAGCTGTTCAAATCAACGATCGTGTTCTAGTAGAGGCACTGTACAAGTGGACGTTGGCTTCGCGTGCCAGTCTCTTCATTCGCGTTCACAGTTCTCAAACACAACGTAAATTGCTTCTAAATTGGGCCAGCCGAGCTCAGAGTCAGGAGTCAAGACTGAATACAGCAGAGCAGAGGTTTGTGCTAGCCCGTCGAAATAAACTCCTTCGATCATGCTTCACAAAGCTTCGAGATGCTACAGAAACTCGCCAGAGACAGAACGAGCTTGCTCTTTCAATTTACGAACCAAGGATCATGCGATCCGCGTTCCAATCACTCGTTGAGCGAAAAGAGCATTTGTCCGAATTGAATGAATGGGCAGAGAATGCTCGATTCTACGTATTGGCGACTGTTGTGCTCAAAGGTTGGAGAGAAGCTGCTAATCATGCCCGCCGACTCCGAAGGCGAGATAACTACGCTCAATTCCGCATGACGATGAAGATGAATGCAGCAAGGCGATTATTATCGAAGTGGCAGACTAAAACTGCTGAACGAGCCATACAAGCACGTGAAGCTACCGAATTAGCTGAGAATCATGTCCTAAAATTTGGCATGAAACTCTTATCTAAATGGCAAGATCGCACCACAACGCTACTAAAGCTTGAGCAGCAAGCAAACACCTTCCGAGGCACAAACCTTTCCAGGACGTGCTTCACAGCCTTGGTCCAACGACATGAATACCTCAACGAATTAGATGAACAAGCTATAGAGTTGGAGCGTGAAAATGCTTACGCCGAGGCCGCAAAATGCCTGAAGAACCTCGACAGGCGTCTCTTTCAAATCCGACGAGGCGAACAAAACGCCCTCGCTCTGAAAAACAGAATATGGGAAAAGCACCTTCATGCCATGCTCCGTTACTGGGCAGAGCAAGCTACCGACCGCGCCGCCCAACGCGCTCTGTCACCCTCTCCCACCCCCGAACGTCGAGGAGGTCGAGCAGGCACATCTACTGCGAATATGACAGGAATAGATCTAGGTTTTGATGACACTATTGCCCGCAATGAGAACTGGACCGCGTTCGAAGAGTCCGTCTTTCCGGCCCAAGACATCGATTTAAGCCTATCTCTCCCCTCCCCTGGGGTGGGGGATGAAACTGCAGCAGATCCTGTAGCTACGGAGTTTGATGTTGAAGGCAATACTACAGCTCTAGACTTTGATCTCACTCAATCTGCCTTTCCACCTCTACTCACTTCGACGCCGCTCCCAGGTTACCTCCGCACTCCCTCAAAACGTAGCGTCGCACGCCAGAAAGCCAGAGAAAGACTCTTAGCCAGCAGCACAAACCCGTTAGGTTATGGACCTGCGAGTGCACCGGGAGCCGGTTTCACCAACCCCCCAGGTGGCGGAACCATAGTCACGCCTTTTGAGAGGAAGTTAAGGGCGCAAGGGTTTGGGAGTAGCGTTGGTGGAGGCGGAGGTGTGGGCGGAGGTGGGACGGCGAGAGGGAGGGGAAGAGGGAATGCGAGGAGAGGGAGGAGTGTGGTTGCATTTGAGGACATTGAGGAAGAAGGGCATAGCGGGGCTGGTGGGAGGTAATGGGGAAGTAAATGGGCCTTTATTCATTGTATCTTTTTGACTATTGATTAAGTTGAGCGTTAACGTTCTGGGTTTGATGATGGGGAAAAAGGCGTTAGGATTTCGTTATTTGTTGGATATTGGTGTTTGGGGGTTTAGCATTAAGGTCTTGTGTGGATAACTTGGATATTGTTATTATGTTTTCTGATGGCTAAATCATAAACCATACGAGTATCCCCATGAAATGATATATATCTGGTGAGAAGATATACCTTCGATATAAGCATCCAATTAGGACATAAAGAGCTAGAGAATCCCTACAAGAAGCTACCTAGGTACGAAGCACGCGTAACCCATCTTCCTTACCCAATCCATTTCTTCACAAGCACCGTGCATCATTGCCCCTCTCTCATCTACCCCTCCAAATCCCGAAGCTACCCCACCATTTACGCCCTGTCACCATACCAATCCAAATTGACGTACGACGCTTTCCACGCCCTCTGGATTACAACCCCCTAACCAAGTATATAAATAACACGAACCCACCGTGTCAATCCCCCAACCCCAACCCCATTCACATCCCATCCCAATCCTTCCACACTCACGAAATAAAACAAAAACGCATACAAACACTCCACCACAACAATGTCCGCCACCAACAACAACACCCTCGTCTTCGGCGCAACCGGCCTAATCGGCCGACACATAATGCAAGCATTACTAGATAATAAATCTTCATTCGGGAAATTGGGGATTTTTACATCCAAGGCTTCGAGGGAGGGGGAGAAGAAGAGCGAGATTGATAGGTTGGAGAGGGAAGGGGTGGAGGTTTTTGTTGGGGATTTGGGGAGTGAGAGGGATGTTTTGGGTGCTTATAAAGGTGGGTATATTTATTACATAGAATCTCTCCTATTTCCTTCATGTTTGTCTTAAACCTTTTTTCCCCCCCCCCCTTT
>AJFL01000596.1:0-38655 GCA_000467735.1 Rhytidhysteron rufulum CBS 306.38 | reverse complement strand
AGTTTTGCACCAAAAGTCTCCGAACACACCAACAACCACCAAATTTCTACAAACAATTTGAAGCCAAACTATCCACGCAATACCTATCTACATCAAATATTTTGGTGTTTATAATCAATACTTCGTCTAATAGCCTCGCGCACGCCTTACTGCAGCTAATCTTCTAGGCATACTGTTGATCAACTTCCTAAATAGGGACTTGGGAACCTTCTTCCAAGCACGCTTTAACACTGCCTCCATCCGCGCCCTTGCTTCTTTAGAAAAGCCCATATTTTCAAGATCTGGATCGATTTTATATACTAGCTTCTTTAGGGCCTATTAGAGGTGTTTAATTGGGTTGAGATCTGGAAAATATGGGGGCTAATCTAGGCACCAAATCCCATGTTTTTTTTTTATCTAATCCCGGGTCTTATAAGACGTGTGGATGGGGGCGTTGTCCTGTACGAATAGGTCTCCCGGCTTGTATCAAGGAAGAAGCCTATTTTTCAAGGCAGATGGATAGCTTTTAGTGTTGTACCTTCCCTGGGACAAGTCCTGATTTCGATCTATAATAATTAATTTACTCCTCCTATACCAATTAAACTCAGCCCATACTATGACCCTCATCTAATGCCTAGGTTCTTGTTCCTCTATTATAGATGGTTCCCAAGTCTCCTATAAGACTCTAAAGACCTATACCTGCTCTTTGCCCTTCCCTTTGCCCTTCCCTTTCTCTGCAGAGCACTAATTAGAGAATCTAACCTTGCGCTAATTAAAATTGCGGTATTTTCTAGCAAATTCTAAGCGTTTTCCTGCTATATCTGGCTTAATCTTTAGTCTCTCTCACCGTTTATACTTCATAAGGTTCCGGGATTTTAGTGTACGATAGATGTTGTTGCGGGAAATAGGTGGGATTTGAAGCAACTTCTGCAGATCCTTGTATTGATAGGATAGCCTCTCGCGGGCCCAACCAAATAGACGACGATCCTGGGCATTAAGAACCCGGGGATGCTCTGTTCTTGGCAGTGAATGTACTGTATTGTGGTGTTCGAACCTCTTGATGGTGTCGTAAACAGCGGTGCGTCCTACATTGAAAACATCAGCTATCTCTTGGGCTGGAACACCAGCTTCATGCTGCGCGATGATTCCTGATCTTTGGGCAGAAGACAATTTATACCCACGGCGTTGATTTCCACTAATTTGGCTGCCAAATGATTAATCCATTGTGTTGTTGATTTAATTTGAAGATCGTGTCGCATTTGGCGCGATGCGCACGGCCCATCTCGCGTACGGAGACTTTTGGCTTAGTACTGTAACCTAGTTTCGACCTAAATCGGTGAGCATGCCCAGCTCTCAACAGAGACAATCTCCTGTCGCAAGCTAAACCGCCCACCAAGCATCGGAATGATAAGCATGACAGCACGAGCTCGAGCCCTCACATTCCAGAGCCCCTCCTCATGGCAATGGCGTTCAAAATCCATGTTCCGATTCTAGGCAAGTGCACGCGAGGCCTGCCTTCACTGCATACCGGGACCAACAATGCCAATTTGTCACCACTTTCACCATGTTTTTTCGGGCAGACAAGCACATCCTGGATACAATTGATACTACCACAAACATACATGCCTATTAACTAATACCAAAGTTACCGAAATTTGTGCAAGGCCGTACCAGTCCAACATACATACCGAAAGCAGGCCGTATGTGATTAAGTCGTAAACAAGTAATGAGTGGAAACATGCAAAATACACAGTCATGACTGCAGATAGACAAGAGATGATACCCAGTAAGATACATAATCATCAGCCATAAAATGTATCCGGTAGAAGATGGATCGATCTTTGATATCCGCACAACTAGCCCGCCTGATGCACGAGGGGAAAGAGATGGGTAAAGCGGTTGTGTGAAAGGATTGCAGAATTGGTGTGGGAGCCTGGTCAGTGCTCAAATACGGCTCCTGGGAAAGGGCAATAGCTGTTCGAGCACGAATACGACCGCCTTGAGGACGTCTTGTTTATTGTGTGTCAAACCTTGTGCTTTTCCCCTGTTCTCGCTATTGAGCACTGTCTTGCCTTCAAGAAGACCACGGTATGGTGTGTTCATGATCAATCTCTCGATAAAGACAAGTAATTCCCCCTGGGTTGACCGACTCTTTTTTTCCCTCAAAGCTTTCTGTACTTTCTGAAATCTGGGGTTTTTCTGTACAAATGACCGGCGGCGGTTGGTTGCTGGTGAAGTAGACCGCCTATGAGTTATTCGAGGCGAAGGTGGTTGTGAGGCAGTAAGTGGAGCCGATTTAGAGCGTTGGTTTTGAAGCCGGCTTGCCAAGGGGATGGCGGAAGTATTGTTGAAGATGGGAGGAGAAGACGTACCAGCGACGATGTCCAGGGCGGTATCGGGGGTAATGGTATTAACCTCGCTGGGTTGGGCAGCTGCCTCATCCGAGGTGAATCCTCTCCAGTCTCGAAAATATGGATCGGTCCGTTGGCGTTCATCGATATAAAACTCGGAAAGCATTTGTCGAAGAGGTGGTAATGAGTTATCCTGTGCTGAGACAGGAGATTGGCTGCCCTCGGGGTTTCTGTCGAAAAATTAGCGTGAGCCCAAAAAAGCTGTAACTCATGTAGACGTACGTATATCTCTGATCGAAGGTAGCCATTTGTGGACGGTAGACCATGGTAGCCATAGGGTCTGAGGTTGTGTGCTGGTTAAATGCAAAGATCATTACTGGTATGAAACAAAGTGCCACCCAAGAGGTTCTGATATGGAAAAGAGAAGACAAGAAAGAAGTGTGAAACGGAGGGGAAGGCCTTTTATGTTTTCTCGGTGGCCTAGATAGCCATCAAACCATGGAAGACGAAGAAGCGCTGTAGGTGTGCATGCAAGCAGACGCTCATCACAGCTCGACGTTGCAATGGGTTTGCTTGAGTGGGTACATCTGCTGGGTCCTCCTCAACGGAGCTCTCCAGCGTAGAGGATGACTCGAAAGTGACAGATGCAGCCAAAATGGGTGGGAGTGCTCGGGACGATTGGCAGCGGTTGAAGGGTCGTTGTGGGGAGAGCCCAAAAGGATACCGAGGCATCCCTTGCGTCAGCCTTCCTTAGGCAGCTTGAAACAATGAAGTCTCGACTGGGACTATTTCGATAAACATCCGCCGCAAGGCTCATCCCAGAGACAATGGACCTAGAAAGGCAAGGTTCGTGCAGGTCAGGACTGAGTGCCAACCTACATGTACATACAGCATAGGAGGAAGCTAGGCACGCTTTCCCCGCCCGAAAAAACGGCTGCACAGGACTTGCTAACGACAGACACACGCGGGCTGTCAGAATGAGCACAGGTGAACGTGCAGCAGCCGCCCGGAAATATGGCCTGCTAGAGAACCGACGTCGTTGGGCGCGCCGCCATGATCGAGCCTGGGGCTGAGGCTGGGATTGATTTACCTGGTCTTGTACAATCAGTGCGGCGGGACCATCTGATCGTATGGCATCGAAGCCATCTTGGGCTTTACCTGGTAGTGGGCGTCAGATCTGATGCACGCACGTCTCCATCTGAAAATCGCAGTATAAAGCCCCGGCGTACCCAGTCTTTCTCTGCCGCCGTGGTGAGCACATAGCGCCATTGGACACCCCAGTCAAGAGCTCAGGTGGCGGAACGAAGCATTGAGTTGCACGGCGTCAGTGCGGGAAAGAACCCGCAACCGCGTGAGGGATGTGTGGACGGGCACCTGCATCATCATGAGAAAGCGTGAGGGCATAGACAGTCGTGGTACGAAAAAACTTCGCCCGTGGGTCATAGGAAGCGCCATTCACGCGTCAGTCGGTCGAGCTTTGTCCGAGATAGATTACGGCGAAGACGGGTAACGAGAATTAGGTAGGATATATATGTACTAAAGGAAATTGCACTTTACGCCAGAGCATACACAGTATAGAGAGAGACAGAGAGAGCGTACCTAAGGTATAGACATGAAAAGTAGAAGGAGAGCAGCTTAAATCCATCAATACCATCCCATCGGAGAAAAAAGAAAGCCCCGGTCACGGTTAGCCTCCAAGCAGCAGACAAGACTTTTCACGTTAAGGCCATATAAAGCCACATATTAGAGACCGCCAAGCTTCTGCCTTCTGTAGCCAAATTGATACATACAGCTGATCCATGTTGATGTATGGATGAGTATTCCCCACGCAAGATCTCTCGAATCGCAGTACGCATCATTGACCCTCACGGACGCAGAAACACTGCAGGCGCCATGCCATCAAAATGAAAACACAAGTCTCGAATTATTAGTCTATGCAATATTTGGGAAAACGCCAGCGTCACAAGGTCCGTCCGTTTAGAAAAGTCCGAAGAGAGCCATGAGGACACCAGCGAAACCCATACCGGCGGTCGAGGCGACGTCAATGTGGCTGGCAGCACCGGTCTGCTTAGAACCAGAGGAACCAGTAACAGATGGGGTAGTGCCCTGGCCACCTGGCTTAGCAACGGAACCTTGGCACAAGTACTTGCCCTTGATTTGGCTGGGGACGAGCTTCTTGAAGACTGCGCAAGCATCATCAAGGTTACCAGTGGACTGGATGTTGAAGGCACCACGGACATCCTTGAGGGCGGGCAATTTGACGCTGATGAGATATTAGCTAATGTAGCAAGAACCAACATGATTGTTCAACTTACTCAGAGAAGTTTCCGTAGAAGTCAACAGCGCCAACAACGGTCTCCAAGTTGGGGATGCTGTCGATTTGCTCCAACTTGGTGTCGTTGGTGATCCTGATAGCTCCACCAACATAGGTCAACTCGGGAAGAGAGATGTTGGTCAATTCGGTGTTGGACTCGAAGGTCAAAGAGCCACCGACCTTGGTAAGGTTGGGAGCAGCGAAAGATTCCATGGCGTTACCGTACATGCCGAAGGAGCTGTTAAGGGACTCCAAGGATGGTAGGTCAACGGAAGAGCAGTTACGGAAAGTCAAGTTCTGTGCCCAGATCAAATTGGGGAAAGAAACGTTAACATCGGCGTTGTTGGCCTCAATGATGAGAGAGTCGGAAACATTGCCAAGCTGCATGGAAATGTCGCTGATGTAACGGTTGTTGGCAATGTAGAGAGAGTCGACGGTCTCAAGAGTGATACCGTTGAGGGAGCTGAGCTCGGTGTTCTGGATGTTGACGCTTGATGCCTTGGTGACACCAGCGGTCCAGGCAAGCTGTTGAAGGTTGGGCAATGACTGCAAAAAGATGGTGCCGACAGTCTTGAGCTTGGGGAAGCTCAACGAAGACAAAATCTGAACGTTGTCCAAGTGGATTTCGCCCGTGACTTCGACCAAGTCATCCGCACCGATGGAGCTGATCTGGGAGACGTTGTTGGCAGTGAAGTCACCGTCAAGCTTTTGCACGCCGGAAAGGCTGATCTGCTCGGTGGTTCCCGTCTCGATGACGACGTTTCCGGACCAGGTCTTGCATCCGGAGAGGCCAGTCGCGTCAGCAGCGTTCTGGATGGTGGTGGTACCACTGCACGAGGCAGCTGTGCAGACACGCGAGTTAGCGGAGCTCAATTGGTAGCGTAGGACAAGAATGGATGGAGAGAGACGGGTTTAGGACGTACCGTAAGCTGTGCCAGCAGCCGCAAGAGCGGGCAGCACGATCCTGGCGAGAGGAGACATTATTGACGAGACTGAAAGCAGAGTGTGAACTGCAGCAACGAACGGTTAGCGGTGACGTCGTCGCGTTACGTGGACGGAGGCAGGGCGGAAGAGAAGAGAAGAGAAGAGCCAAGCAGCTGTGTGACGGGGTTGGACGTACTTTTCTGGGGGGTGGATTTGTATTAAGACTGCTCACTTCTCTCCTGGGGCGCGATAACGGTTTGTTGTGGTTGAAATGTTTTGATGAGCGAGTGTGTCGAAGAAAAGAAAACGAGGGAAGAAATAGGCCCACGAGCCAGACGACGCCGCTAGTCCTGGAAGGCGGAGGCTGCGAAGGAACGAAATGGTCGATGTGGAATTGGGAGTATGTGGAAAGAGAGAAGGAGAGGAGAAGAAGAGAGTCGCAGAAGAAAAGGAGGAGTCGCAGAAGGCAACACCCCTGCACGCTCGCGTCGGGGCTATCCCTTGTTGAGCGGCAGCGACGGCGACAAATACGCCAGTGAGTAGCCCGCGGCGCGCCTAGGCGGGTTTGGGCTGCTGGCTCGCGTTGCGACGTCTGGCCGGCTGTGGCGAGTGTGCACGGCTTGCGTGGGCAACAAATGCCTGCTGAAAATATTCACTTGACCCCATTCATCGCCCTCACTATCCGCGTTATTGTTGCCCACTTCACTCCATGCGCTCGTCGTTGTTGTCTGCGCGACCGCCGCCGCCGGTGCATGACTTGGCCTGCTTGGTCTGCAATTCGTCTCTCCCGCCCCGCTGCCTGCTTCCTGTTCCTGGCAGCGCGGTGGGGATTGGCTGCTGCTGACTCCCGACACCACCCTCCCCCAGCGCTCGCCTTCTGGCGTATCAGGTTTGTTTTGGCCTGCCCGCTTCGACCTCCATCTATGTGACACGCCCCATGACACAGCTGCGCCCGCGAGTGCGAGGTCATTCCAGCAGAGATTAACAACACCAGGCCTGGCAATCCTGCTGCTTCTTCTAGAACCACGCACGCTGGGCCTCTGTCGGGGGCCTGCTCCCCTAGAATAGCACCTTTAACCCCCTACGGAGTACCGACGGCGCACACGACTCTCCCACCTCTGTGCTGCCCTCGCTGTGCATCGTATTATCATGATCACGGCATCGACTTGGATCGTTATTATTAACGGATCGCCAGACTCTCGGCTGAAAGGTCGACGGCGGCCCCGCAGCCCCCCCTGACCAAACCTTGGAAGTTCGTACTCATGCTAACGTTAGTATGTAATCGTTGTTGTCGCTGATGGCATCGATGGATGGATCAATAATAATGGCAGGCAATGACGGTGCCCGTGAAAAAGCCACACAGATGGCACCAGCACGGTCTGCTCAACAGCCTTGAACAATTTCCGCGCCCTGTCCGTCGTGCGGCTTCGATAACAGTCAATGAGCGCGGAGCATCATCATCTCTTATCCATCCTGATTGCCCTTCCCCTTGCCCCGACTTGAATGCTTCAGTTGTGTCTATCTTGTCCATCCTGTCCATCTTAGTCGTTCTCGGTGCCGCCCTGCACATCAAGTATTGGCAGAGGATGCACATCGTTGGGAAGCACGAGAACAAGCTTCCTTGGGCGGGTGGGCTTTTTTAGAAACGTCTGTCGCAAGCTGGCTGCATCATCGACATCGACGATAGGTAGACGTCTGCCATCGCTCCGACAACCTCGACTCGTCCCGCCTGCCAATGGTTGCATTCTCCAGCCACGCAGTCTCCGCCCAACAGTCACAATAGCTGCCATCATTTGCTCCCGACGTCTCATTCATCTGCTAATGCTAAGGACGGTTACGTGTCCATGCATCGTCCATGCAACTCTGCCGCTCGCTATGGGAAGGTTGATCCTCTACAAGCAGGGAAGCGTTATTGGTTGTCTATGATTCCTAGCAGATCTCCCTTCTTGGGGATGCCTGCACATTAAATCTCCTTTTCGCTATCGGGGGCCTCCATCTGCAAACGGTCCTCAACCATGTCGTCAACAAGGGCCCTTGGAGAGGCTTGGACGGATTGGCTTCATCTCATCTCCTCCTATCTTCTGCTGCCTGAACAACTGATAGCAACCACGTTGAAAAAGATAGCAGCCAGCCGGCTTGCGATCCGCAGAACATCACAATTAATGCCAACATTCTCAAGGGGATCGCCATCTCCACATTCGCGCTCTGCGACGAAACCAGAAAAAATGGCCAACGTTTCGCTTCTCGCTTCCCGTGGAACTCAGTCTCTGAATTTGCATCATACTTGTTCCATGCCCTCCAGCCGGGGATTCCATCAAGTCTCACCGTTACCTGCATGCTGGATGGGTGTTTGCAAGATTGCGAACCATAATATTTACTTTGTAGGCAATATAACCTCTACGACGAAGGAAACAGATCCCTCGCATACCTTTGTATTCATTTTCTTTGCCCTTCTCACACCAATGCCCTTCATTTTGCAACGTTATTCCCATGTCGCCGGCTCATTGTTTCACTTCTGATATTATTGTTTTCTCTTGCAATGTTTTTTCCTGTTGATCCCACAACAAGGGTCTGCGCATGCATCTACAGGCATGACTGCACTACAGGTACATTGCTACTTTTGTGTTACAGCACACGTAGGCCACTACGACGAAGAACCTCAACAGGTCCCGCTTAACCTTAAACAACAAGATCTCGTTCATCGTAACAGGCAAGCACTGTTACAATGCAATCGACCTTCGCGCCTCTGAACGACTACAGACTTTTCACTCGCTCACCGAGATCGGAGCACGCTCTAAACAACAGAACTGACACTGACAGCTGCGGATTAAGATATTTTTGGAGTACCACGCACGGCATCAAGCAAAATCAGATCCGGTGAGCCTTAGTCCCATGCACCCGGGGCTTTTCTTTCTTGCAGGAACAGTTCACGAACCGTGGTTCGAAACATGCTCACTGGCAAATCAACTCCAAGGCAAAATAATTCGCCATCAACCTTTGACCTGGAAGATTTTGAAACCTCGCTGCTGCAGGTAAACAATGTCCCCTCATCCTACGGAATTCGACACTGCAGATGGATGCCCGCGGAAATCGGACAGCAAAAATACCCGGGTGCCAGTTATGTCGAGCCGATGCTTGCAGAGGGGTCTACTACTTATCCGTCTCCCTTCCGACATGCATCTGCCTCTGCATTACATTACATCCTACGCATACAAAGCACTGTTAGACACAACAATAGACTCAATGGCAAACGCACACGAAAACACACTCATTTCCATTTCTCCCGATGAATCTTCGAAAATTTGCCGTGGCGTCTTTTTTAACCTAGGGCCTTGACGAACCATCTAGACTACCTCTCCCGTAGCAATTCACGGAACAAATCAAAGGACTGCGAGATATGCGAACCGCACACCAGAAGAAAATTATCCACCTCTAGGTATACATTAATCTCTACCACAAGCCAGGCAATCTAGCCCGTCTCCGCATCCCATCACCGTTCTCTTGTGTCTGTGCTTGTGCTTTGTGCTGTTGTGGGTACGACTTCGGTTCCAAAGGCAACAACAACCTAACCACTCCACGGCCCGAGACGCTGTGTGGCTGTCATACCTGCGATGTACCTGTGGAGCTCAGACCTTTCTTTTGTTATTGGTTCTACAAAGGTGTTTTGATTCATGCAGGCTGCAGGCGCTTTTGGCGATGGAAAAGAAAAATTTGAGGAGGGATCTACGGATGGGAAGAGGGGATGATTTTGAGGGGGAAATAGCTGGGGAGGGTCTGCCTGTCTGGGTTTCATTGAGATGGTTGGGGTCTTTTGGTTTAGATCAATTGTACCTACATGATATTGAACGAATGGACTAAAGATACTCTATGAATACTCGTGATCTAGAGCTACCGTGATAGGCTTGCCGTGTATACAACATGCTATGAACCTCCTGCCATGACGCTAACGTCAACGTTCTCTATTCGCCACATGTACCACATGAACAAGCTTCTGCTTTGTATTAGCCATCGATCTCTGGGCGAGGTGGAATTTCTCAAGGGGGAATTGAATGTTGATGAACATACCTATATGGTGAGAATTTAGAGGCAACATCAAGCATTTCCTTCTCGGTCATGTATTTCCACTTTCCACCTTTATTCTTCAACTTTGCCACATCGCGGCCCATATATGCAGCCATGCCTCTTCTACAAGATCACTCATGTTAGTCATATCAAGTACGCCAAATGTAACTCCAATACTTCCATACACAGAGCAATAGAATCAGAAAATGGAGAATAAAGGCCAACTCACTGTACTCCCAAATCCCCCGTACTAAAAACATCCATTCTCTTCAGCCCAAAGCACGCAAACATCTCCACACTCCACCTTCCCAAGCCCCTCACGGCAACTAGCTTCTCAATCAGGTCTTCATCACTAGCACTCAGCAACATCTGAGCGCTAAGCTCCCCAGACGCAAACTTCTCCGCGAGTCCTTGGATGTATTCAGCTTTCCGCTGTGACAAACCTGCTGTACGGAGCGTTTCAATAGGCATTTTTGCGACGTCGGAAGGGGTGGGGAAGGCGGGTGCGGTTGGGAAGAGTGCGATGAATTTAGCTTTGATACTGGCAGCTGCGGCACCGGTGACTTGCTGGCCCTGAATGATGGGGGTTAGATTGGGAAAGCCATGATGTGGGCAAGGGGAATATATCACATACTATGATACCGCTTGAAAGCGAGGTGAAGGGATCTATAGCCTCTGATAGACCCTCAGGACTAAACATCTCACAACGATGCTTCTCTATCACGGTTTTGAGCTTCGGATCTATTTTGATCAAATGTGCGCATGCGTCTTCTAGCAATGTCTCTGTTGTAGATGTCGAAGGAGGGAGTCCCACATCTGGCGGTGGCTCCTTAGCCTTCCTGGCTTTCTTTGTTGGAGATGTTTCTTCCACCTCTCCATCTACAGCTTGTTTCGCCGGTGACGAACTATATGCCACTACCTTCGAGCCGTCTGGTGTTGAGAGCGGCGCATTCGTCGCATGCGGCTCAGCTGGTCGCGTCTTCATTATATCTTTCATATTATCAGGAAGCGGTACCGTACTGGTCGACGTCATAAGCCGAACACCCGTGGGGGTAGGCGTGAGAGGCGGGGGATTGGCAGAAGCATTTTTCGTTGCAGGCTGTGTCCTGCGCTTCTTCGATAAGGGGGTCGTAGGGACTGCGAATTCAGGTTCATCGGGCTTTTCCTTTACGCCATTTGCGGGTTCTGGAGGTGGTTCTGAAGCCGAAGCCGAAGCTCTACCTTTGCGCTTCTTCGGCGCTGGCGCCGGTTTGGCGAGTTTGGGTTCAGGCTTCTTCTTCGAAGTTCCATTCGTGATCGGTTTTTCATTTTTAACCTCAGGAGTTGCTACCGAGGAGAGGCGGGCAGAGCGTCGGAGAGACATGGTGAGGATATAAGGACGTGGAGTTTGTGATGCCTAGGTTCCCGTCAGAACCGTGGAAGAGAACCTTATTGGAGAAATCACCTTTTGTATCGTCAATCGTCTGAGATGCGTCGCAAATGTATAGTAGATGAAATTCATGCATGCAAATGTTGCGAAATTGGGAGCTGGACGCGCTGATGTCTTTGTTCCAGAGATGAATGAACGTCGCGATGACGCCTGAACACATGACCGCGCTGCTAGGGTCTTGCTGACCAATTGAGACGATCCCACTCTTCACCATAACTGTAAAGACGCCGCGGCTTTCCTGGATCAAGGAACAATACCTCTTGTCTGTGAAAGATATGCCTTTTTTTAGGTCATTGCCTCTTTAGCTCGGGATTCCGAGTTGTCCGGGTCATGATATAGTCCTTATATCCAAGCGGGAAAGAGCGTATGCAAAATTGGTTTACATCGCAGCTCGGTCTCCACAGGGAAAGGGCTTACTATTTGACTGTAGAGGTTCAGAGAAAGTTTCCGAGAGCATCCACCACATGTATTTATGTCTCTCACATCAAATATCCTCTAGCTAATCGGTGGAGTTGACTAGCTTTTCAACCAGCCAATCACATTCGAGGAATATCCAAAGAGCACCACGAAATTCAACAGAGCTATTGTATCTATTGCCTCTATAGGCCGACAAACAGTTCATTTTCAACATTAATGCCCGTATGGACACTCGGAAGCGTAGATACACTTTTTAAAATCACAGATAACAAATGTATGAAGGACGTTTGTTGCTCGGAAGTTTTATGTTCTAAGTTGATATACATTCTATTGAACAATCCAGATATTCTGCTTTATATAGAAGATGCCAACCAACACTAGGAAAACTGATCACGGAGCGAATCCCACTCGACAGGTGCTTAATTGGCCTGTATCTAGAGCTGCTCTTACCTTAAGCCTATCTGGCGACAACCGGCCGCGTTGGTGTACCAGCTGGACAATGGGGTCAGCCAGCGCTTGAGCCACGGCTTCTTGATGACGGCGCTGGCGAGGGAGGGCTGTGATATGATTGCGAGAGTGTGTCGAAGCCTCGGAGCAGCTCTGGAAATGCGGGGGGGTGATGGGGGGTATGGGCCAACAAGAAGGTGATGATGTTGGGCGAAAGGGCTTTGAAGCGAAGTTTGGTCGGACTGCCAAGCCTTGCTTGCCTCATGGCCAGGGCACATGAGGGCGGGCAGGGCAGGCAGGGCCGAGCTTGCATCGTCCGTCAGTCGTCAATTCTCGTCCCCCACTCGGTGTGCGCGCCTTTCCTGCCCTGCCTGCCTGCCTGCTCCCCTTCTCACCTCGCCCTCACCCTCGCCGCCGTGTAGAAGATTTGCCTGCCCATCGCGTCCTGTCTTGCTTTGTCGTGTGCATCCCATCGCCGGCTGCTCTAGAGTCCTGCTAGATCCGCCGCCGCCACCGTCGCCCTCTTATCGTCTTCGCTTGTCAATGGAGCTTCTCAATCGTTAGCCATTGTGTCACTCAAGTGCTGCGGGGTCTTCCGCACACTGAGGCACCACGAAGGGGACGACGGAAGGTACGAAACTGATTCTGAGAGCGCTGCGTCGACAATGGCTTAACCTTTTCCATTGAGCAGTTCTCACCATGTCCGCCGAAGCACCGCACTCACCGCCGTCCCCGAGGTCATCATCTCAACGGTATGCGCCGACTGCACCAGAAGCATCCTCTTTCGAATCCACGAAGCAAAATGAATCTCCCGGCTCATCTTATTCTAGCCTAGCAGTCTTTGTCTCAAGGCTGTCCGATGGTCCCATCAACATGATCGCCGGCGCGTCCGCCGGCATCGCCTCGGGCATCGTCACTTGCCCTCTTGATGTAATAAAAACGCGGCTACAATCGCAGGGCTCCTTCCGCCCACGACAGTTTGCCAGATCTTCGCGCACAGTCTACAATGGTTTGATGGGTACAGCGCGGGTCATATGGGTAGAAGACGGTTTTAAAGGCATGTATAGAGGTCTCGGTCC
Source organism: Rhytidhysteron rufulum CBS 306.38 (assembly GCA_000467735.1). Classification (NCBI taxonomy): domain Eukaryota; kingdom Fungi; phylum Ascomycota; class Dothideomycetes; order Hysteriales; family Hysteriaceae; genus Rhytidhysteron; species Rhytidhysteron rufulum. The sequence goes on along the minus strand of AJFL01000596.1, from coordinate 25,653 downwards.
CATGCTGATCGGTTACATTCCCACTTGGGCTGTGTACATGAGTGTCTATTCGTGGTCAAAGAACTTTTATTTGCCCCGCATTGGTGAGTCTATCAACCAGCGGCCGGTCTTTGGGTTCTGTCTTTGCTGACAAATTCGTGAAAGAAAACACATGGTTCTCACACATGGCCGCTTCAGTGACGGCAGGTGCTTGTTCAACACTTGTCACAAATCCGATATGGGTCGTCAAAACAAGGCTTATGTCACAGGTCAGTTCCCGAGCAATAGAGGAGCGCCGAACGCCATGGCATTACAAGTCCACGTTAGATGCGTTCCGCAAAATGTATCGTTCCGAAGGTATCAGAGCCTTCTATTCTGGTCTATCCCCGGCTCTCCTGGGGCTGACCCATGTGGCCATTCAGTTCCCATTGTACGAGTATTGCAAGATGCAATTTACGGGGCTTGGAATGGGCCAGGCTACAAAACAGGACGAAAATATACATTATCTAGGGATACTGGGAGCAACAATAATCAGCAAAATCTGTGCAACCTCCGCAACGTACCCACATGAAGTTCTCCGAACGAGACTTCAAACTCAACAACGGTCTTTACCCTCCAACTCCCCCGAGGAAATTTCATTCCGTGGGGCGCATGGGTACGGCCATCACACTCGCCCGCCTGGGACTGCCTCATCCGACGGAATGATCAATACGTTAAGATACCGTGGAATTATTCGCACTTGCAGGACGATCCTCCACGAAGAGGGGTGGAGGGCGTTCTACAACGGAATGGGTACGAACATGCTTCGAGCTGTACCAGCTGCCATAACCACCATGGTAACATACGAAACCGTTCGTCGAGGACTAATGACAGCGAAATTTGAGGGGGAAGACATCTTAAAACAGGAATCAGACAGCGTAGACTCATAAGTCGTCAGCTACAGTTTGACTAGACATGATGGTACTTTTGAAGCGTTTCGCACGCGCGATATACCTTCTAGTGAGCATAGCTTCCTTCCCTTTGTACATAACCTTAGCATCACATCGGCAGGAAGGGCACAATGTATGGACAGGATTTGGCGTTTGGGGGCACGACAACGAAGTTGCTTGACGAGCATTTCCATCTTCGTTGGCGGTCTAGTTTGCATTTGGTGTTCAGTCGCGTTTGTTTCTTCCAAGTCAATCTGATATATTGCAACAGCTGTTCCTGTCTATCTGCTCTCATCTGGTGTCCAATATTCAGACCTGTCAGTCGTCGTTTACAAGCCAAATTCAATATCGTACTGACGTGTGACCAGGATTACTGTCACAAGAACCAATGCATATCTTCTATTGCTCTTTCTATATAGAAGCTACTCAATACACGGATTTAAACGCATGAATTGGCGATTCGTCAACGTATTCATCATTGCATCTGCATACGTCTACTTTTGTCCTTCACTTTGGTCTGTTCTTAGACAGTGTTAGGTCGGGATAGATGAACTCTAGCATTTTTTTCAGATGACTTTAGACTCTAATCAGAGGCTTGTTCCGTTTTACTACTGTTAACTAGATTCTTGTGTTTATATTAGAAGATACAGAGCTCTTTGATACAGGCTTAAGTACATTACTTTCGCGTTCCTATTATTGGTGATGATGATTAGCGTCTGTACTTCTCCTTCACTTCTTTCACCTTACTACTGATTATATCACCTTCATTACTTCCATCCAATATAATTAGATCCCGTGATCAGGCCTGTCTGCCTCTGTTTGCTTTCATTTACTTCTCCTCCCGCCTCTTCCTCTATCTTCCTTTCCTCCTACACTTCACCGAGCGCAATGGGTATCACCGACCAGCTACAAAGCTGGCGGAAGCGGCTGCCCTTGGGTTTCCGTGCTTCACCGGCTTCTGTGCAGAACGCACAGGATGAACTAACACGTCGCGCAGATGACCTCGAAATCGACTTGTCTCGCATCCCCAAATCGCCCATAGGCCAGGTGATCTGTCTGGAGGTAGAGCAAAAGTTGAGGAAGACCAAAGATCTGGAAATTGATGTCACCGCCGCCAACATTAAGGCATCAGTACGTGAGTCCCTCCCTGGGGGTGAAGAGAGGCAGGCAGCTTCTTCCGCAGCAAGGCCAGAACCAGGGCTTTTTCGCAGCCTCTCTGCTTCTGCTCAGAAGGGCAAGAGTATGTTTCCCGGAAATCGAAAGGCTCCTGGGGGCATGACTCCACGTCCAGCTGGAAGTCCGCCTTCTCGAGCTCCCCGAGAGGTGACGTCTGCGCTGGCATCCTTTGTGATGGCATCACCACCTGCTGCTTCACCACTCCAGAGGTCAGCCTCTGTCCAAACCAGACCCCCGCTTCCACACCGCCGCACCACCTCCAACCTCCCATTGTCGGCTCTGCCTGAGGTTCTGGAGTCCGTTTTGCAGGAGAAAGAGCGCGTTCCCACCCACGAATCGCTCCGCATAAATTCACACCTCATGAGCGCCTACTCCACCACCTCAGAGGCATACCCAGAACTGCGCCCAGCTCCTCTCCGCATCCGGCGTCAGGAACCACCTGTCATTATGGACCACCAAGGCAAGATACTTGCTCCTCTCACTCACTCTCACCTCCAGGACCATGAAGCTAACATTTTGGCTAAAGATGCCGGCGCAATCGACAACGAGTTTGCCTATCGCCTTAACCACAAGATGAACCGGTTTCACGAGCGGCTTCCTCAACGGAACTCAGAGTATCTGGATCATAATACGCCACCGGACCGTCCTGAAGATCTAGACGAGAGCTCTTTTCCTAGAACGAATGCTAGAAGAGCTGGTAACACTGTTCCTACTCGGGGTACCTCAGAGCATACGGCAGAACGACCAACGCCACGACATATTGAGAGCACCAGAGAGCACGATGGAACACGTCAGACTCGTAGTGAAGACATTCCTTCTCGCACGCCAGCTCAAAACCCCCCCACTATTCGATCATCCCATGCCATCGGTCAGGAACTGAACAGGCTAAACGAAGTCCTCCTAGCTCAGGCAAAGAAAATTCATGAAGACCCTCGCAAGACAGAAGAGCAAAAAGAAAGAGAGGTGAACAGTCTAATGAGAGTTTGGGTTGCGAAATTCAAGGGTATTGCGAGGGCATATGGATGGAGGGTATGTCTTTATTCTTTTCTTTTCACCCTTGCTCTCTTTTAAACAATTCCCTGATACTAACAACTTCCTAGCACAACCACACCGATGCCGAGCTCCAGGAAAAAGCCAGAACATTACTCAAACCTGATGGCTTAGCGAGCCATCCCCTCTTCGCTCGTCCAACCAATCAACCCGTCACCGCTCACAATGCTCACAATGCTCACACTCAAATCACCTATACTCGGTCCGCTCCTGTTCAATCCCCTATCTCCCACCCTGCGGCCGAACCCAGAGTATGTAGGTCATGATCCCCCACTTTAATACACACGAATTAACGTATCGCCTCTTGAATAGCCCTCCGTTCAAGGTTCATGAAAGGAGTTGGTAGAGCCATTGATTTTCTCGGCGGATTTGAACGGAACGATATGGAGGTTGAGAAGCAGCAAGAAGAAAATGAACGTCGTAGTTTATAGCCTTTTCTTTCCATTTTGCAAGACGAATTTTTGTCGAGATGGGTGCGGGAAGGAATCCGTTTTACCGAGACGTTTCATCAGATGCTTATATTAGTATGGAGTTTATGCGTCTTGCTGGTTTGTTTATATACCCTGGGGCTTCTATATCGAGGTTTCTGGAGTCTGGGTTATGATGAGTTTTTCCATAGGAATGGAGTTTGTTGAATTTCTTGATGAAGAGATGATATTGCGGTAATGTGAGCAGTGTTTGGTCATGTGCTGGGTTAATGCTGTTAGAGATATATGAGTTGAGCTTCAAGGAAGGGGATAGAGGATACAGTGTTTTGGGGGTTGGACATAGATACATTGTAGTGGTCTCGTCTGCAGTCTATTAGGGTGCAGAGAAGACAAAGATTGCAGTTATCGTAGGTAATCTGGTTATCTATAGTAGGACCAGAGAAGACAAGGACATATATACAAAGAGACCAGCCCCATGTTCTTGGATGGTAAGTATGTGTATTTCCATAGATCTTTAGAAGCGATGAAGACAATATGCCCTTTGGAGACTTCAAGTTTGGGTTAGAGATCATATTTATTTAGAGAAGGAAAGCGATACACTGGAAATGTTGGATTGGTTTTCTCTGTGGAAGATGTCCTGATTATGGTTTTTCTCGATGATGGTTCTTCAAAAGGTAGTTGCGTTTGTTTACCTTGACCTTTACTCCAGGAATGAGGTTAGTTATTTTAAGCTTCGGGAAATGTTCTGGAGGAAAAAAGGAGTCCTGGAGCATGGATCATAGAAGCTTAAACCGTATGCTTGATCTTCAAGAGTGGATATCTCGAACCTTAAAGAAATAATGTGGATAAGTTGTTGAAAAAATATCACTTTCCTACCTATCGAATGCCACCCTCCATCATCAATCCACCGAAAGAGGTTTAGTTGGTGATTGCAGATCCATATCTTACCAACAGGGCAGCCAACCCACAATACCACAAGACCCGGAGAAATTCCACAGGATCCAGTCTTTCATTAACGATTATTCCCGCAGTCCGTAGGGATATCTGACTTTGTCAGTCCCACGTAACAGCCAAGAGAGACCGCGACAAGCCACAAACAACGGCTGACGGGAGTCTCAAACATGAGGAAATTAACAAGAATCCCCAGACATACGTCGGTGGCAGAGCGAGAGGGCAGTAATTTCCTTGATTGCGGAACGGGGAGCGAGACCGAACGCCGAGTTAGACGGGTAAAAAGTTGGTCGAAAGCATTTTTCGTGCTTGGGGCAGGCTTACGACTGCCGTCACGATGGCTTATGCTATGGTTATTTTCCGAGTGGTTTTGTTCGATTGTAGATGGCTCGACCCGGCCCTTTCGAGGGAAAGGCCATCTCCCGATTCCCCCGGTGGTCGGTGTGCTGAAGCGTTTCGGCTCAACAATAACGGCCTAGATGCGTTGTACCGATTCAATAGCCATCCGTGCTCGTGGGAGAAAAGGAGACGAGGATGAATAAAAAGTTATGATGTCAAGGGGTAAGGAATTACTTAACATGGTAAAAGGGGGAGCAGGTTATGTAAATGCAATAATCCACGTAATCCAAATGTATTCACTACTGACTGGACAGATAGTCCGTAGGGTCACGATAAGTATAGTGGCATGATAAGACGCCGTCGAGTTATTGGAAATTGGCTGACACTCCCATGTCCTGCTGGCAGTGGCTGCATGGAGGAAGGATGAGGCTCGATTGCTGGGCAAGCTGGACTCGGTTTGATAGGCGGTTGGCGCGAAGGAAATTAATCGATCCAGCGGGTCGTGCGCACGCGATAGTTGTGCAATGTGGGACTGGGGGGCGATGGATTCTGTGATTATTGCGAGTTGTCTTAGGGGATGTGCTATTTCAGGCCGGCAGCTGGTTGTCCGGATCGTCGTTGCAATGGGCTTTTTTGAGCGAGGGGAAGGGAAGCTGGTGGTGCAGGCGGTGGTGCTATCGTGAACAGCGAACTGGCGAACATGTGCAGCAGCAAAGGAGGGGGGAGGGGAGCTTCTGCTGGCGTGGGTGCCGCTGTGGTCTCGGCCATGGGGGGGGAAAGGATTTGAGGAGCGAGGTTGTTCGTGAAAAGAGGGCCTGAGGCGCTTGTCCAGGGTGGCCTGCCATGTCGGAACAGGGGCAGATGCGGCTGCGCTCTGGTGATTCGTCCCCTGACAATCTCGTTCCTGGAGCTAATCTCAGAACAGTAAGCGGCCGGGGCCCAACTCTGGCGCGTGCCTGCGATGCCTGCAAACCCCAGCCAAACATCAACCGCCAGGCCAATATATCGGGGGCAACTGGACGAAGCAACACCAGCCCGCAATGCCGCACAGTCTCTCCATTGCCGGGGGAGGGCAGTGGCTACAGCCGTGGGCGCACATCGATATCGTGGAGAGGTGCATTTGCAGTCGCCACCACCACCACGGCATGCTGTGTCGCGCTGGAATGAATGAGCAGGGCAGGGCAGAGGGTAGATGGCAGATGTAGCAAGAGCAATGGCAGCCTCAGCGCCCCAAGTATAGTGCCCGGAGTCGTGAACAGAGGGTAATTTATGTCCCCCCCCTGCTGCCCACAGCCATTCCCCCTTGGTGCGACATAGCACCGTCAAGGCTCAACCGTCTGCTCGCCCGTGATCCGCCCAATCAGCTCCCTAATCAGCCCCCGACTCCGCTTCCACCGCCAGTCCGGTACGCCTCGTCAATCCCTTCTCGACTCTTCTCCTCGCAGCTGCTGCTCTTCTGTCCATCACCACCTCACTCTTTCGTGAGAGCCGCTCTTTATCTGAATTTGTTTGCACCTCTTCACAGCAACCCTGCGCTGCTGTGTGTCCACTCTCTTATCCTCTTACCATAGTCATTCTTTTCCAGGTGCACTGTTGTCGCGTCGAGCTGCTTGTTGTTTCCGTCCCGTCTACTACCAGTCGCTCTTTTAGCCCCAGCTACAGCATACTACTACTACTCGCAAATATCCATCCTCGGGAGCCTTACGATTGCCGTATAATAACGACTTCACGTTGATAATATCTAAATCCCTTTCAATACTCGTCAACCTCCCGTAATTGTTAGGAGCCGACACCCTCACGAGACTCGGTCTGCCTCCTCGGTTGAACTGCGACTGCACTGCGCATCCTTCCAACCCCAGATACGAATGAGAGACAGACTTTGAGACTAGCGAATATGGCACACATACATCATTTTCGTCTGGCCAGAAGAGCTGCTGTCATGGAATCCCCAATCGAATCCCCCCATATCCCTATCGAACCCTTTACGACCTCAGCACCTACTCGCAGCACCCTAATGGAGAGGACCCGCGTCGTGGTGCCGCGTTCGGAATGTACCCATTCAGACAAGAACCTCTGCGAGAAGCCCACTCCAAGCAATGCATTGCCAATTGCTCTCGCTGCTGTGTAAGGAGTACTCTTGATATCACAAGCTAATCATGCTGACCATGTCATAGTGTCCCCATCGCCATTGCGTTAGTAGTACTTGTGTTCTTGCATCGTCGACACACGAAGAAATTGGCCCAAGAGGATTTGAAGGACAAGTACAAGTCGCTTGACTTTGGTATGGATGACCCGGTGCCCAGGGGAAAGAAGGGGGGCAAGGTTCCTGAGATGACCATCACCGACACGGAAAAGCGTGGACATCGTGCGAAGGGAATGTCGATGGACATGGATTTAGGAAGCCCTTACCTGCTACCGGCCGCCCTGCAGAGCTCGCGAGAATCTTTCCACTCAATGTCGCGATCTATGCACGATCCCAACGACCCATACGGACCTGTTAGCTTCATGAAAGACGACACTAGCAGCATGCGAGGAGGTTTCAGAGGCGATGCTCAATCCTTCCGTACCGGCTCAAGTTCCCACACCGAGCGAATGAACGGCAGTCTCTTGAAGAATGCTCAGAGAATGTCTCATTCTGCCCCGATGCGAAGAGAATCCCTGTCCCCTGAAGATCCTATGCCACCTGAAATAAAATTCCCCGAACCAGCTGCTTCCCGCGCAAAGAGCCCAACGACAGTTAGACCAGCTTCCGATTTGAAACCTATTCCCGGCTCTCCCAATGCTGGTCTTTCTATCTCACCCGAAACTCCTGAGATTGTTACAAGTGTACCAGAGCCATCTCCAGTCACAGCCGCAAGTTTCCCTCGTGTACAATCTCAGGCAGCACTTCTCCAGGAAGGAAACACCACGAGCATCATAAGCACTTCAAGTTACGGCGATGGCTTCAAGATTACTCCTCCTTCTCCCCGTAACTCTGATCCTCAACCGCCAGGCGCTGCAGGTCGTCTTTCGATTATCGTACCCCAGGTTGTTACAGAAGAAGCGGCTGATTCTCCACCCCAACCTCGTCAATCTACTCTAGGTGTCGATGCCCTTGGACTTGATCCACGCAGACTCTCCATGAGTGTGCGACCTCTTCCCCACGATGACCCTAACGAGAACCCCGAGGAACGTGCAAACCGTATTCGTTCATTCTACAAGGAATACTTCGATGATAGCAAGCCAGACCCTACCAACATGAATCTCTACAATGATGTTTATGAGGATTACGCCTCGGAGTACATGAATGATGGCGCTGTCTTTGATCCAGCATCTAATCGTTTCGTCGTTGCTCAGCCTCAAGCACCTTTCGCTGAACCGGTTACTCGTCGTGCCATGACACCACCACCCCGAGCTCCTCCTCGTTTCCGTATGCCACCTGGTCCTGGCGGACGTCCTCGTGCCGGAAGCAACATGTCAAGCGCCAGCAACTTCTTGCCTCCACGTGGAATGTCTTCTATGAGCGGTCGTCTGCCACCACCTGGACCTCGCAAGCCATTACCTCCTCCCTCGGCTCTCAACTCCATCCCCACTCCAAGTATGCTCAAGGATGAGACTGCTGTCTTCAATGCTGCCGATTTTGCTCCTCCCATCTCCTACAGAGATCGTCAAGCCGGTAGACGCCCAGAGAGCCCAATGGGTGCACCACGACCATATAGCCCATCCGTCCGCCCCCACACACCTCTCGCTAGCGCGTTTGATGACCTAGCACCAATGCCCAGCCCGTAAGTTATTTTGCCAATATTCCCGATACCAAGTACTAATCCTTCGATCAGACACATGCTCCGTAAATCTGGTACCTTCACGGCTCTTGATTTCGCTCCACCACCAAAGATCCGTGACCCAGCAGGAGGTTCAAGCGCAGGGTCGGACGCTGGCTCTATTCGTTCCAACCATTCAGGCATTTCCGGCGTTGGTATGCACAGCGTGCGAGCCGGAGCCTACCGTGTCTCCAGGATCCCCAAGGAGGTTGTAGGTACTAAGGACGACATTGTAGCAGCTTTGAGGCCAACGATGGACATGAATCGACCATCGTAGTTCTGGTCATGCCCTCAGCACACTTCCTTTACTTTCTACGTGTTTTCGGCTGGCCATCGAGACGACCCTTTACGAACCCAAGACAAATAACCAATTCAGTTTGGGGCTCACTGGATGGGCTACAGATCCATGTCAAGTGCGTTTTATCTCTGCCAAATATACCTGGGCATCATCACTTTTCTATAAACATACATCGCGAGTGGGCCGCGATATGACGATTATCGGAATTCCTCAATGGGCTTTCCAAAAATTCACTCGGATTTTTAGTGTTCTCTCTCTCTTTCATACAGCATAGACGGTGTTCAATTGTTCGTAAAGGGAAATTTTTGCGTTCGTGCGTCCTGTTGGCATTTTGCGTGGTTGGTTCCTTGCTTAAACTACCTTTCTTCGACCTGGGCCTCTATATCCGCCTACGTTACCTACCATTCAACCATAACCAATCTATTCAAACGGCGACAACAAACAACATCAACATCTATCTATCTCTTACCATACCTTATCTACTATACCTACCTAGACCTTCGTACAACAGGCTCCATTCGACTGATTACATACAATCATCTCCTACAACCTTACGTACTTATAATAAAGCGAGCGAAACCCTTCTATGTATCACTGTCTTTATCACATGTACATGAGTCATTCTTCCTACGCCCTGTCTGTTTTTGTGTGTAGATTTGATTTGGTTGGGTTGGATTGGATAGGTCCTCCTGGTCCTTCTTTTACCTCTCACCCCTACTCTTCACACACCTATTATATACTTGGGCGTTATATGGTGTAGGAATTTAATTTCTAGTTTTTATTTTCCTTTTTCCTCTCTATCTCCTTGGCTCTCTCGATCGCTTTTCTTTGTGTGGTGGATTTGGCTCCACGTGGTGTGGGTAGATAGGCGGTTGGATGAGGAAGAATGGGTTACATTGGAATGCAAGTATTTGGATATCGATGTATATACATGTGGTAGGATATTGGTGAAGGAGGATGTGGGATAGATGGTGTGGTGTGTTGCGGTATGGGGAAGTGGTACATTGTAGTGGAATAAATACAAGTCCGATGGGATGGTTTTAAAATAGTTTTTTGGCGTCATGAGTGATTCTATGTTGGCTTGAACTTGATGAGTGAGATTATGGCTTTGCGTAGCATGTTCTCTTACTATCACATCGAGACTTGTGAGTAGTATTGTGAGCTAAGGATATTAAACTAAATATATTGGATTGGATATTGTGGAATTTTCTCCATTGTTATCTACTGGCATCAAATCCAAGTAGCTCATCTCCGATCCGCTAAGACAGCCGAACAAAGCAGAAACTATGTGCCATAGAATTAACTCCTAGATAGGGTATGTTGGCCATATTCAACTCCATTAACTCCATTTCCTCTGAAAACCATGACTTGAGAACTCCACTGTCCCAAGTCGAACATATACCATCAAGGAAACATACCGAGATGCCCGTTTGGGATGATGAGTACTGAGAAGATATCACTCCTCTGAAGACATATCGTTGGACTAGACTCAAGAAGAGTAGTCAGATACGCTGGGAACCAACACTGTCGTTGGGTATATGGCATCATCTGCCGTATTAGCGTCTGCGCCTGTGCTGATGACCCACTCTACCCGCGCGCATTTCCTGATACACCCAAGGTTGATGGTAGGTGGAATAGTCTAGTTTTGGATTAGTATCGATGAAATTCGAAAAATAGAATGTGGAACAACATACCACGCTCACCACTGATACCTAGCTGACCAGCGATATTGACATAGCCATCCTCATTAACGTTACCACCGGTGGCAGAGATATTCTCGAGATTGGCAAGACAAGGTTCATCTTTGGCCCACTCCGTACGACAGAAGGGGCAGGTAATTTTACCAGATGCCCTCTTGGTAGCTGCCCATTGTTCAAAACAGCCCTTATGAATATTATTGCCGCACGCGGCGCGGCACCAAACAATTTCGTCCTTCTCGGGTTCAAATTCCATGCAGCAGATAGGGCAGTCATCTTCAACAGGCTTGCGATTGCCATCGCTCGAATCGTCTGTTGAATCAGCGGAGGGGATAGCAGGTGCACGTTCGAAGATACCACGCAGTTCTGGTGACACGAGCGCGGTCTGACAGGCAAGCTGGTCTGAAGTTTTGAGAACCTGTATCATTACCTGGTATCGTTAGCAAGGAACGCCAAGCAGAAGCCTCATTTAGACTCACGTAAACAATATGTTTACAATGGTTTCCCTTCTTTGCGTGTGGGCAATCGCAGCTAGGCAGTTGACCAATATTGACCGTGTAGACATTTCCAGTACTACCAGCAATCTGGATTTTTTCTTCAGGCACGTCTGGGGTGCCATGACGGTTTCTGTCAAGAACAAACATGCGCTGGCTTACAGCCCGATTTTTGATATCAAAGAAGCTGTTGGGGGGCTTTTGTTTGTATCTGTGAATGTTAGAATCAAACCCGTTAACATATTGTCGAGAATGTTTACTTCTTAAGCCGCTTCTCCCCATCCTCCTCCTCGGGTTTGGTGGTGCGTTTCTTCTTAGGGGCCGGCTTCTCGTATGCCTCAGCGGGGTCAGAAGATATAATGTAGGGATTGGTGGGCTTTCCCAATTTGAATGGATCCTTCTCAGATGGCTCTGTGTATGCTCCGGGGTTCTTCCTCTTTCGCTTTGTTGATTGCTCGGGTTGAGCTCCATACGCATTGGGCGGCGCAAGGGCAGGGACAGTGTCGGCAACACCCATTGTTCACCAATAGAGGGTGAGGCAACAAGTTTCGCAAAGCGAGACGCAGGTGGGTGAAGCTTCGCGAGGATTAGCTCTTGCGAAGTCAAGCGGATGCGGGGATGCGAGCACGATGAAGTAAGTGGATTGGGGATGGAGTGGAGGGGCGATGAGTTAGGGAGCCTAGTTATCGATAAGCTCACTAGTCACGCTTTGTTCGCGAGAGCACGTGATCCGAATCCGAAACTCCCAGTTATCTTATGGTGAGGTTGAATAACGATACACATAGATAGGGTAGTGAGAATAGTTAATAGATGTTTAAAAACGATTCCTCGGTGATTAGGAAAGAAAAGAGGAAGGAGTGAGTGAAAGGAAAAGTAGAAGTAGAGAGAGGCAGCGCGCGAGCAAAGGAAGGGAAAAGTACGTCTCAAAAAGTTAACTCAAAATTTATAGAATATAAACGCCCACATATATATGCTTTTTCCTTAACCTATTAGTTATTATTGTTAGAGGGGAACTTAAATGCGTAGGGAAAAAAAAAGAATAAATGAAGGTAGAGGTAGGATATATGGGACACAAGTTTCGCCGCATATCGGAGAAACCTCAGGCCAAGAGAAGAGCCTAGAGCCGCCCTCCAGCATCCTCCAGCGTTCACGTCCTGTCCATCCACCATTCTTCTCTTCTCTCTCTCTATCTCTCTCCAAAACCATTCACGATGCGATCGTGGTGTCGCAGCCCTGCACAGCGCACAAGGCAAGAGACGTCAAGCAGCTGGAAATAATGGCATGATTATAGCCGGGCTAAAATAGGGGAGCTGGGATGGAGCGTGGCTTTGCCTCCCCTTCGTGGCCCTCTGGCGCACAATGCTGCGAGCCCTGGAGGTTGGGAGCAGGGCTAGCACGCAAACAGGGCAAAGCTCACCAACAACAAGTCCTAACACAGCAGCATTTCGTCAGGTCGTTGCCCGAACAAGGTGTCGCCATGGCAGCTGTCAAGGTTTATATTGGGATCATTCCAAGAATTTGCTGTGTGGTGTCACTGGTGTGTCTGCATTCCCAGGCCTGCCTGCTGTCGCGCCGACGATCGCGCTGCTGCACCTGCATCATCCTCGTGCAAATCCCACGCCCACGGTACTCGGCCAACCGCTTCGGGAGGAACGAAGGCGCTCCTTTGATGGGGATCAACGCCAGGCTCGCGACAGATCAGGGTCCGGCACTTGAATCCCTTTTGAAATTTTAAATCAACAAGAGAGAGCTGAGAGGGACAGCGGAGGGAAAATGCGATCGGGGGTTACTGTTTCTTATTAAGGCTGACGGGCAGACTGACTGACTCTCCTTCTCCGACTGGGACTCCGTATTACTTTACGAGTACCTGTCCATACGGCAAAAACGGTTTCGACGGACCCCCGTAGCATTATTGTACACGCGTGCTGGCCTGGGCTATGCTGGGCGATTGCTGGCCACAACCCAATGATAAAGGCAGACGCCTGGGGCGATTCAGCGCTGCATGCTGCACCGCCATCTGTATTTACTAGTTTGTTTTCTGTTTCGACTTGCGGCTTTCGTCCCGCCGCACATCTGGACGATCAAACCCAGGACCCACGTCATAGACCCACCTCTGACCAAAACTTAAAGATCAAAACTCTGTTTGGGCCGCGTACCAGCACCCATCTCCGCAGAAATAGGGACTCAGCTGGCATTCGTCCCCATCCCTATTTCACCTCCATTCGTTTGCTCGTCTTCCCTTCTTCCAATTCACCACCCGAACCCCACCAGCCATGAAGTTCTTTGGCCGCAAGCACCAGCAAGAGCACCAGCAACAACAACAAGAAGCCGACACTGGCTCTGGCGCCAGCTCCACCACCGCTACTGTTCCCAATGGCGAAGCCCCGGGCGATCTCTCCAAAGAGCAATTGAAGCGCGCAACCAAGACCCGAAAGGTCTTTACCATCACAACCTCCCTCTTCCTTATCCTATCCCTCATATTCCTAATCCTGCTCGAAATCGGTGGCACTTTCAACAAATCAGTCATCCGCAACTGGTACTTCCTCAAACTCGACTTGAGCCACATCGTCCCTGCCTCCGTACCTAACTACGCTCTCATCAACACCATTGCCCAGACCCTGGGCTTGCACGATTTCTACCAGGTAGGACTATGGGGTTTCTGTGAGGGTTATAAGGGCGAAGGCGTCACTTATTGTTCCCATCCCGAGACGCTATGGTGGTTCAACCCGGTCGAGATTTTGCGGAGTGAATTGCTCTCAGGAGCATCCAGTACGTATTCGGATACATGCCTAAGGCCTCAAACAACGCTAACCACACTCCAACTTCAGTCAACCTCCCAGCTGACATCAATGATATCCTTCGATTGATCAAGCTCGTCTCTCAAATCATGGCTGGCTTCTTCCTCACCGCAGCATGTCTCACCTGCGTGCTCATCTTCCTCGGACCCCTTTCCATCTATTCCCGTTGGGCCACCCTCCCTATCGCCATCCTCTTCTTCATCAACGCGCTTCTCACCACCGTCGCCTCCGTCATCGCAACCGTCATGTTCGTCATTTTCCGAAACGTCATCGGCAGTGTGGCTGAGATAAATCTCTCTGCGAGTCTCGGAAACAGCATGTTCGCCTTCATGTGGATTGCATCCGCATTTAGCATCTTCGCGTGGCTCATCCAGACGGGCTTGTGCTGCTGTTGTGCAAGCAGGCGGGATGTGAAGACGGGACGCAAGAGGGGTAGTGAGAAGGCTTACACGGGCAATGGTGTCAGCAACGGTAACACAGAGAAGCCCGCCACCACCCGCAAGAGATTCAGATTCGGCAAAAAGAGCGTTTAAAGAAAGAAAGAAAGATACATATAGCATATCCTTTCCTGGTTGTTTGTACAGTCTCTCGAGCATTTGTATGATGAACAGAACCACCTACTTGGATCAAAAGGGAAACAAGAAAGAAACATCACCATTGGGTTTAGCATCCTAGAGAAAGTTTGATTAAATTGGGTTTTTTGCACTGCACTTTTAGGTTAGACAACTCGGATTTATGACATATCATGACAGCGTATAGTAATAATTTTCTTTTTCAGTTCTAGGGAAAGTCTATTTCTTTTGCATTTAGACGTATAGACTTTTTTGGAATCACGAAATTCTATTTTTATCCTTATCCGTTCGCTCGAAATTGAATCTATCGTTTATAAAACTCATTCTCCCGCACTCTTCCCCTCGTTTTTTAAATTGGTTTTTATTGTTGTCTCCATATCGTCACTGAAATTCTTCGTTCCTGATTTGATTTGTCATCCTGTCTTTCACATGCAATGTATGTACATGTACATAATGTTTAACACCCACCGTATCATACCCAGGTACATACATACATACATACATACATAAAAATTATCCCCCTTGCAAACCCTATATTCCCACAAATCAAACCCTCAACCCTACAAACCCCTCCCCTCTCCCGCAGTTTTCCGCCTTAACCAAAGAAATAATAATAATCCCCGACCTACGTCATCCGTCATCCGCCCGTCATCATGGCCTCCAAAACCATATACCGTGCACCTGGTGTTTGCGTAGCGTTTGCGTTGCGTTACCCCGGTACCCACAATATCCAACTTACTGCTGACATCAGAAATTTCATATATCCTATCCATCTATTATCTTACCTATATAACCCGCGCCACCCCCATACCATACCCGAGTACATCCGTTCCCGGGTCGGGTTTTCGTTTCGGGGTGGGTTGGTGGTTGTGAATGTGGTGGTGATGGTGGTTCGGAGTGGGGTCCGGGTGGTTGGATTGGATTGGGTGGGTTTGGGTTCTGCGGGGGTTGGGGATTGGGGATTGGAGGTGCGGAGGATGTGGGTAACTGAATTTTCTTCTTCCTTTTCTTATTCTTTTTGGTGTTCTTGACTTGGTTTTGAGGTTGTGTTTGTCGGATATGTGCGGGATGGGGGTTTTGTGGAAGCTGTCTTGGGTGATGGTGTTGGGAATGGAGGTTGATGAGAACCAAAGGGGATAGAGAGGATTGATGATTATTTATTCGAGTGTTTGTTTGATTTTAGATTTGGAATGTAAGTTCACATAGATTCTTCATTGGATAATTAATCGTTGACATGAAATATAAAGCAGTGTTGTTACGTTCGTTACATTCACTACATGAAAATCAACGAAACCAAAACTCATAACTCATAACTCATGTCGTTTCTGCTCTGTGAAGAAAAAGAAAAAAGGAAAGGAAAAGGGACATCCCAACCAAGGAAAACCATTCCTAATTTCCGCCTAGACAAATTGGATAGGTATGCCACCTCTTTCGATCCGTGAACGTGTACAATTTCCAGAATCCATGCTCTTCGTCGTTGGGACTGACGTGTTGGAAAGCAGGATGAAGGAAATCTTATAGGAAAGGAATCAGGTTTCTGTGAGATGTAGCAAGTCGATGGTGTTCGCCTTGTTACTCAATCATGGGCAGATGGTTGCGCAACAGCTCCACCGCAGCATGATTATCCCATCTCAAGGCATATTTGATAGCCTTGCTGTATTGCGGCAGTCCGTCATTCGAAAATTTCTTGGCTCCTGCATCTATCAATAGCTTGAGCATATCTATACGACCAAAACGTGCTGCTTCCTCTAGTGCAGTGCATTCAGCTTCTAATGTAGACGCATTCACGTCGGCTCCATGATCAAGTAGAGCTTTCGCTATACGTATATAGCCTCGCCCCGCCGCTTCTTGCAGAGCAGTACCATTATGGAGAGAGGGCATTGCATTGACATCGGCACCTTTTTGAAGTGGGAGAAGTGTAGTATGGGAATGGCCTTTCCTGACTGAAGACTGTAGCGCCGTCCTAGTTCCCGGAGAAGCATTCACACTTGCATCCGCTTCTATCAACATACAAATAAACTCATTGTTACTCATCTTGGCGGCAATCTGCAAAGATGCAAGACCGTTACGCTTGGGAGCAATATCATTTGCAATAGCGCCAGCCTCCAAAAGAATACGCACAAGAAGGCTAGAGTTTTGACGAACAGCGGCTTGAAGAGCAGTCACACCATCCCCGCTTGCGGCTGAGGCATTGATATCCGTGCCCTTATCGATGAGGAAATGAACAAGCTCCAGATTGCCTGATTCGATGGCTGCTTGGATTGTCGTTCGGCCGCTAAACTCTGCGGGAAGTGCATTTAATTGTCCTCCTATAGCTAGGTAGTACTGCACAATTTGAATGTTTCCCCGGAGAGCTGTAATTTGCAGTGAGTTCAATTCTCGTATATGTTCTGATGGGCTCGAGGTTTCTCCAACTTTTAACGCATCACCCGGTGCGTTGCAGTCAGCACCAGCTTCCACGAGCATTTGAATAATGCTTATATGCTCTTTGGTCGTAGCGACTCGTAGAGCTTCATTAAGTCTCTTGGTATTTGCGTCATGCTGTAGCAATAGGCGTACAATGTCCACATTGTTCTTATCTGCAGCTGTTCGTAAGGAATATGAATGGCTGACATTCGCGCCTGCATCAAGCAGAGTTGAGAGTAATTCAATATTTTCGTTGGCGGCGGCATATTGCAAGGATGCGTCGCCAGGGTCTGCGTTTGCGGATAGAAGCATTCGTACCATGACAATGTCATCATTCTTAGTCGCCTGCTCAAGTGCAGTACGGTATCCTCTGCAATTGTTGATGTTGGCGTCATGGTCCAATAAATACTCGACTACCCCGTGGTGGTTGCCAGAAATCGCAGCCCACTGAAGCGCAGTCCTACCCTGAATTGTTGTAGGATGGCCGATGGCTGGAGAATAGTGGTAAGCTGGGGAATTGACATTTGCACCATGTCTAAGGAGGTATTGAACCAAAGCCGTATTCCCCATCATGGCAGCCGATTACAGTGGTGTTTTGTTGTATGCAGGAGGTAGACGCTCAATGTCTGCACCGCGTTCCAAAAGTAGTTGCACTACGTCGAAGTGCCCAGTACGTGCAGCACATTCAAGTGCAGTCCCGGTTTGACCTCTTGTATCCGTAGCGTTTACGTCTGCACCAGCATTCAGAAGGACATGGATGATATCCAAATTTCCAATTTCAGCTTCGCATCTAAGTGCATGCCCAAGGTGGTAATGAGAGATTAGCTTTGTAGAAAGTAGAGTTTGAAGGATCTCCATCTCCACATCCTTGGCTGCAATTGTCAATGCTGAGTCATGTTCAATCATCTGCGCTCCGAACTGAATGAGAATCCTCAAAAGTTTAACATTGCGCCTCCTAGTAGCAATCGTGATGTAAGATCGAGGGAATAAACCATTATCAAATCTGCTGAGATGAACTTTACGATGGCGAAGGAATATTTCCACAATTGAATCATCAGCTGTTTGAACCACAAAAGGGAAAATGCAATCTACAAACGCCTGCATTGTTGGAGTCATGACCGAAAACATATTCCCAAGAATAAGACGGTTTTTGCCGAGTTGGAACCATTTTATGAGCCCATTTCCCACGAAACTGGCATTTTCCTCGTAAAGTAATTGTTTTCCGGAAAGTAACTGGTTCGAAAATGGGTATACCATGAGCTTCAAGAACTCCCATGTTGAGTCTTTTTCTGTAGAAAAAAGGACGGTTTTGAGTAAAAACACAATTTCGTCATCTTGACTGACAGGCATGGAAGCACAGAGATGATAGTAGATATCTCGTATGACTTGGGCATCGTCCACAGGAAATCTTGGTACGAGACAGGGAATCATGCTTCGAAGCATATTGTCTGGCATTCGGATGACGAGTCCAAGCGATGCTGGATACTGTTAATGGTAATTCCTGGAATAAAAAGGGGTGCCATAATCATGCCTTGCAAATCGGCTAAGCCGCAAAACAGCACCCATGGAAGCTGATCAAAAGTAACGAAATAGCCATACGGTTCGAAAAGAGGCGTAACAACCATTACTCCCACCGGTGTGTCTTCTCGAACTACTGCATGATTTTAGTTGATGTGTTGTAGTTGTGCAACACTAAACCTACCCTGAGTGTATGCTTCAGTGGTCGATATAAAGCATCTCGAGATTTCTTTCTTGATTTTTGCCTCCGAGATCAATTTGTTGTGGATGTAGACCTCGCTTTTCTTTCCTTGGCGTTGTCTTTCATCGAGTTTTTTTCGAATAAACTTCTAGTCAGTTCCGCGGGCGTTCTTCTAGAACTCCCATCTCTTCAGTTGTCGTTCATACTCGGATTTGCTTTGTAGTCGTCAGCAAAGACATTCTGAAGGCTTGTTGAGTTGATTGTCTAGCTTTACCTTGCCGCAAAACCTTTCTTCTCCTTCATAAATGTCATGGTCCTCTTCAGGGTCCAGTTCTTATCCATATAGCACTGCCATATCTCCTCTTGATGTGGATCCCATTTAGAAGTCATCTTAGGGTGCAAGCGGGAGTCAAATGAGACGACGAAAAGTGATGTTGATTTTCAGCAAGGGAACGGTCCAAACTTGGGGCGAAGTCATGCTATAAGGCAGCCGCTTTCAACAAGGCTGGCGTCACACAGACTGTGATTGGACTTCCCCAAAACCATCCTACCCTAGCTAACAGAGCTGTGATTCGTTCACGTCAATATCTTCACATCCCTGTCGAAGTGGTGCATACGCATCTCGATGATTGGCCCATGACGAGACACCGCTTGAATTTTTGTCCTGTACGGGTTTTTGAAAGTTGGACAATTGTGTAACAGTTTTAGAAAGAATCTCAACTCTTAGTCTTTTTGGATTTTGAAGCCTTCTTTTTCACTTCATTTTTCGCGGTCTTTTTATTTGCTGACTCCAAAATACTCTCCCAACTCACCGCGATCTTCATCCTATTTATTTCCCAAGCTACCCACGCAGTGGCTTGTAAAAGACAATCCGCAATGTCATCAAATTTCTTCTTATCCAGAAATGCATCGACGTGCTTGTTCATAACACTTGACTTTTTCCTTCGCGTCGATGGGTTACAAAGCGCAGCCCTCACAGCCTCGACAGACTCATCCAAGGAGAAGTTAATGGTGCATCTCGCTGGAAAATATGTGTCTACCTCATCCGGTATAGTGGTATGGTAAGTGGAGAGTTCGGGACCCGATAGCCATTTTCGCGCAAGTTGTATCTTTGCCTCCTTTACGAGCCTTGATTGGGTTCTTGATTTAGGTGATGGCGAGGTATCTTCTTGTAGTTCTTCAATCTTGCCCTCGGGATCCACTTCAAGCTTCTTTCGCTTCGTTTTTGGGACTTGCTTCTTTATTTCGCTTGTATTTACCCAGTATGACACCACTGATTTTGGATTTACATCATATACTGTCGGGGCGGCCTTGTCCCGCCTCTTCTGACCTACTCTAGAAGCTTCATGTCTGAGCGTAGTCAGTATAGACCACAGCATGCCCTCCAGCATGTTCACTCTCACAGTCCAGTCAAAAACAGCTTGAGAACTTGAAGAGCGGTAACGTTGTCTCTCAATGAGAACCACGTCGGGCTTGTACGGGAGCAGCGTTTCCGTGAGGAGTTTATAAGCAGTCTGAGACATGGTATACGGGTGAAAAGAATCTTTATCTTTGTCGTCCGAGGGTTTGGGCTCAAGATTAAGTGGTAATTGAACTTCCAACCCAGCAGGTGCTGTATTATCTGCCATGGTGTGATCGAGCTCTTGTAGCAAGTCAATGCGACGCCAGCCTACTACATTCATTTGAGCATCCGTGTGCTTCGTTTTCGGAGGCTTTTTGATTTCCTCGTTTGTATGACTCCCGGGTTCGATGGTGCTCAATTGTACATCTGCAACGCAGAAAGCCAGATTTTTTATTCCCATATCGATGCTAAGGATACGTGCAATCCCTCGTTTCCTCCTAGCTGATAAAGCCTCATTTGCCAAGGATAGCCGTGAACGGATAAGATCGCGTGCAAGCCTTGCTTCAAGAATTGGCTTTGTGCCGGATGTCGGGCTGCCAATGCGATTAAGCAGAGCCTTGTATTGAGCCAATTTCAAGCCACGGGTCGTCATATTCAACAATGAAAGTAGACGGATCAGAGAACAAGAGAGGGAATGGTTGTAGGCGCGTTAATGAGACATAGTTGATGAAAATCTGATGTATGAAGTCTGATGAAAAGAAAATTTGAGAATAGAGCAGGCAATTTGCACAATGATTTGAGAAGACGCCATCTACAACATATCAATGAAACAGTATTCCAGATAAAAAAGGCTTGATGATGTAGAGAAATGATGATGTCTGAATTTGTCTGAAAATTGTGAAAGTTGAACGTTTAATGAAGCGCGTTCGGAGACGCCAAAAGAAGCGAAAACACGTGATTCTCACGCTAGGCCTTTTCTGGCCAGATGATACCTAGGTATTGTACATGTCTGGTATGATCACGACCCTATCTTATTGTATATACGATATGAAAATGGCTATTGTATTCACTATAGATAATGATTCGTGGAAGAGCTGGGGACTATGCGATTGTCAAGAGACCGCTTATTATTCGACTGCAAGAAACAACAACTTCTCCAATGAGAATAAGTATCGAAAAGGATAAACACCGATGCATGAAAATGATTTGACAGCCACTGTGTTGCAACTTAACGTTCTATGAAGATACCCTAATTTCGCATAGCTCGGCAAAACAGTGGCTATGCTGATCCGGACTTTATGCTGCTGTACATAGCTTAGCAATAAGGTGCTTATCAAAGACATGGAGCTGCATATAAAACATAAATCTTGGAACACCTGGTACCAATCTGTGTTTTCGCCCCTAACACCATACAATGACTTCTACACAGCATTGCTCTTCGTCCCCTGGGATCCTTGTATCCTTTTACAAGCCACTGCCCACATCAACACTCGATAACGAGACTTTCGAGAAATGGTATGGCGAAGTTCATATCCCTGATATGATCGCCACCGGCGCCATAACCTCTGCATGGCGCTACAAGGCAGCTAATCCCGCCTACGCGAAACAAAATATGACGATCTACAAGTCTCCTGATTTGGCGAAGCTGGACTCGGAGGAATTCAAGAATATCAAAAGGACTAGCGAGACATTTCCGAATAATGGCTCAATCAAGGATTTCTTTGAGTTTGACACAAATGTTTATGAATTGGTGCAATATTATGCGACTGAGAAGCAACCAGAAGGTCAGTGTTACCTGAGGTAACTTTTGGAATTTCGTCTATACCATGTGGGAGAGAAGAATGCTGAAGATTTGCAGATGCATGTCCAACGCTGATGATGGCGGCAATGGATCCCGCTCCAGGAGCAGAAGGAGAGGCTGATTTGGACGCATGGTATCGCGAGGAGCACAACCAGCAGATGTCCAAAGAGCCAGGATGGAAGCGTTCGACCCGATTCAGGCTTTTGAAGAAATATAAAAGTAATGGATCTGCAAACGATGCCCCTTTGTTCTTCACCATTCACGAGTTTGGAGAGGGACATAAGCTTGGCAAGGACGTGGAGCCGTTGGAGCCGATGAGCGATTGGACGAAGAGAATATTGGCAAATGCGAAAGCTATCGATGCTGCCATCTTTCATAAGACGAAGAGTTTTGGGAAGGCTGCGGAGGGCTCGTAAGGAGTAAAACAGATCTTGAACACTCAATATATTGAAAATATTTCCAACTTGAAATTATTCTTTATTGAAGGATGAAGTCGTGATGGTGATGCTTTATCAACTTGGAGCTTGGACCATATGCCCGGAGTTTCTCCCGCCAACATCCGAGGCAAGCCACAAGAACCTTGATTCACCCGCCGTTATTGACGTCGACGTTACGCTTCCCAACCGTTTGTACAGGTGTTTGTTCACCATCATCTATCAACCAAGCTGAAGCTATTGATCACACATCTTATATCTACCGCTAACCCCAAGCCACTAAGAAACTATCGCATATACAGATCCAACTACCATACCTTATAACAATGTCCTCGGAATCATTGGCCGCATTGCGAGGCAAAAAGAGCGAAGACCTCAAGCGCTTGGCTGAGGAGCATCTTCGCCATGAGTAAGTGCCATGCAGTTGCCCTTGAACTTCAGATCTAACCGTTGTATCCTGGCAGTCTTCGCCAATCCGATCGCGACGCTCTCGAAAGTGCAGCAAAGAAAGCATCTACCCACGCCATCATCGGCTCTGCAATAGGAATAGGGCTGGGGACTTTTTTAGCCATCAGAGTTCGGTCAAGACGATTGGCATACTTTAGGGCATTCAGAGCAATGGACAAGCCTACAGAGGTGCGATTTGCAGACGGCAGGGCAGGTATGATCATCATACTACGTTTTCTTTGAAGAAACCATCTCGCTGATACACCTATACACGTAAAGAACAGCTTCCTGATCTCACACCATACCTCAAACCTTCCCGCCTCGGTGATGCCGCTACATACCTCTTCTTCACGGCTGGTGGGCTGTTCATCGGCGGAGAGACTGGGTTGCTTACCGGCACAGCTGCCGCTTCCAGGACAATCACAAGTGACCCAGAATCAAGGGAGAGGATTGAAGCGGCATTCAGAAAGTACAAGGTGGATGTTCTGAAGAAAGAGATTGAGCATCTGGAGGGAGCGGACAAAAACCCAGACGGCTGGTGGAGTTGAGCACCCAACTGCTGTGGGACATGTGAATTCTAAAAAAGGATAATCCTGGGAGATTTCCTAAACGTAGTCTGGGCGTTGGAGGAAAGGATAGGCATATGTGCTGTGTGTAATGATTATATACGATAATGATGAAGATTTAATTATATACCCCGCACCCTCTTGATAACGACCCTGATGTTTATGGTTATCGGATAGCGCGGACAGTGGTGTGTGCTAGGTTGGGCTAGGAGCAGTGTGTGTTGCTGCTCAACAACGTGTTTGTTTGTCAGGACATGTTTGAAGCACACGACGCATACGCAAGCCGACCTCAGCCTCAGCCTGCACAGACAGGGCATGGCGGGCGATCGTTGGCTGGAAGGGCAAAGCTTAGCCCCTGGAAGCGGAACCCTTGACGTCAATCATCCAGTCGCGCGCGCCGGCCGCAGATTCTAATTTTTGGAGCCAAGCCAGGCCCGACGTCCAGCATGGCAGCCATGGCAGGGTGACGGCGATCGCAACGCCTCCTCTGCCCTCTTTATGTAACTTCTATTATCCCCGGCTCTCTTTTCTCTTCTTCTTCATCTTCACCACCACTTTTTCCTTTTCTCTCCATCTCATTTTCCTTTTCTGGGCCTGCCCCTTCCACTCGCTGTCCATTACACTCGGTGTTTGTGCGTGCCCTGACAGCGGGTCTGGAAAGCACGGATCTGTGGCTGTGACAGTATAATTTCTGCGCCATCCCCACGCATTTCTTACCGCTAGAGATTCCTTCCTCCCAGTGTCCACAAATCCGGGGTCTTGAATATTGGGATCGTTAGACGTCCTCCATAATGCTTTTGCATCTCTTCTGGCTGGCCGGCCTTGCTGCTGCCCAGTCCTCCAAAGCCTCATCTCAGTCAGCATCCGTCATTACACTCTCTGGCCGTATTTCCGGAGGTGAAGCCACCCCAACCTTGTCCCTCACTGGTCTCGACATTATTACTTTCGGCTCCGGCTCGACAGCCCACACATCAACCATCTCAGAGTCTGGCTCGGAGACAGCCGCAGCTTCTGCTTCAGGCACGGGCACGGGAAGTTCGAACGCTACTGTAACGACATCGTCGGGCTCTGTAATCAACCTCATCGGTGGAACCAAGACTTCCTTGAGGGGCAATGGCACGGCAACCGTCACATCATCCTCAGTAAAGCCTACAAATACACAAGCTTGCAATGGATGGCCGGAGTTTTGTGAGAGGAAGTACTCGAACATCACCCAAGTCTGCGCACACAACAGTCCGTTCGTGAAGAAGAACAATGCCGGAGCAAACCAGGAATTGGGCGTCAAGACTCAGTTGAATGATGGTGTTCGAATGCGTACGTCTTGATAGCTACGCTACAACCTTAATGTGCTCTCTGGCATAGCTAACGGATCTTTACTACAGTTCAAGGCCAAACCCATTACATCAATGGCACTATGTACTACTGTCACACCTCATGCGACCTTCTCAATGCAGGAACAGTGACAGACTACCTCACCGACGTTCGTGAGTGGGTTGAAGATAACCCATTCGACGTCATCTCGATCATAATCGGCAATTACGATTACCAAGAGAAGGACGACCAAGGGAATGCACTCGTTACGGCCAAGAACTTTATCGACCCGGTCACCGATTCAGGCCTCCTTCCATACGTTTATCAGCCCCCTAAATCAGCCATGTCATTGGATGACTGGCCTACGCTGTCGGAGTTGATTGTTACGGGTAAGAGAGTCATCATGTACATTGACTACAACTTCGATTCGGAGGCCGTGCCGTGGATGCTGTGGGAGTTCCAATCCGTCTGGGAGACTCCTTACTCCCCAACCGATCCCGAATTCCCTTGCACTGTGCAGCGACCTCAAGGTCTCAGTGATGAGACCGTCAGGAATATGATGTACATTGCAAACCACAACCTCAACGTCGAGGTGGCCATTGCCGGAAGCAGCCTTTTGATTCCCAACACTGTCCAGCTGAACCAGACAAACGCTGTGAATGGAAGTGGAAGTCTAGGCGCAATGACTAATTCGTGCATCGGTAAGTTACCCTTTTCTGTACAAAGACGATGTATCCGGTTAGTGCATACATGCTAATATAAATTCAGCTGATTGGGGTCGTCCTCCAAACTTCCTCCTCGTCGACTACTACAACATCGGCAATTTCAACGGCTCCGTCTTCGAAGTTGCCGCAACCGCAAACAACGTCACGTACAACCGCGACCGATGCTGCGGTACCACCGGAAGCTTAGCCTCCGGACTTTCCGTCCCTTCCAGCTTTACGCTATTGATGGGACTTGTTGCTGTTTTCGCAGTAGCATTGTAATGAGTGCGAATTAAGTACATAGAACAACAAAAGCAACACTGCACATTTGGTAAAACCGAATATAATCAGGTATATGGATCACGAGAGTTCTCTGCTGTTATTCGTTCTGCATAGCGGGTTTGAACAAAGGTTCTTCTAATTTTTTTTTTT
>AJFL01000594.1:0-13031 GCA_000467735.1 Rhytidhysteron rufulum CBS 306.38 | reverse complement strand
GTGCACAGACTTCTTGCGTAGTACTGTATAAAAATAGCAATTGAATTGAAATGAGAATCAAAATAACTTACGAAAGTAATTGGGCAACTTGATTTGAGCCTCGTTTTGGGTCTCGTTCTGAGACGCCATGTTGGCCTAATTATGTAATGGTATTGAAGGCGATGTCATGTACATAAAAGAAAAGAATTTGGGTTTAGATTTGGGTGTATTGGAGGTTGAAATTTTCGAAGGTTGAATTTTTGGAAGTGAGAAGTTCTGAATAGAATTATATAGATGTTAAGAAGAAAATTGCGGTATGATGCTGGGATACACTGCTACTTCTTCACAGGTGAATGCGCTCGCAGTGATTCACCTTCGCTTTCTCGTGGTCTAATGGGAGAGTCGTGTTTTGACCGTTAGTAAATGGCGGTGAATTTGGAAAATGGCTGAAGGGGAAATGTACAATGTACAATACTTTTACAACGAGGGGTTTCCAGCCTTCGAATTTGACGTTATATATTTACTACTAGGTTTTTCGAATAGATAATTTGCTTGTTATATATACTCAATAATGAGATTTGGCGGACGTTCTTTCCCGTTCCCTTCTTCCATGATTTCCCTTAAGCCCGTAAGAAGCCCGTCACTATTCTACTACGACATCCAAAATTCACGTATGCTAGATGTATTCTCACAATGTGATATTGAAATGCTGTGAAGGTAGGCTTATCTAAGCGAGCAGGGGAAAGTGGCACGTGCTAGCGCGCTCTCTAGCGCACACGTGAACGTGAATGTTGTGCAACAATTCACTTCTTTCCATTTTGAAATTACAACGATATGGCACATATTAAATCTTGCAACCGAAAATTTCCTAATGTTCAAGGTAATCACATCGACCTCAAGACAACCACCACGTTGACATAATGACTTCCGGATCTACAATCCAAGAAGTGATGCCGACTGAAACCGTCTCTTTGACAACAAACGCTTCTCTGCACTCGGAGATCATATCCTCACCCTTTGAAGGAGAAGTCATTACTTTCTACCATGGCTCTGTTTGGAAAATAATGCGACCGCTATCATATCCAAACCCACAACAAGAGAATCCGCCATGCGAGGCCTCTCAAGCTTTCACCTGTACCCTCTTGGATGATCCCAATTCTATGTACGATGGTCTGGAAGAGTCCATTATCAAAGTCAAATTTCAGTAAGATTATTGCCCCCAAACTCATTTCCAAGCTAATGTTTTTAGGCTTCATTGCTCACCTGAGAATACGGATTATTGGCGCGAATGGCTTAAGGAGGCGGAGAAGACGGTAGAACTCCGCCCTGAGTCCGAGGCTGCACAAAAGACTCTAGAGAACGCCAAGCGCATTGTCTACCTAGCATCAAACCCTACAGACTACCCCAATTCCGATACTCTAGACGAGATCAAGGCCCTGGACGCTTTTCATGCTATGGAATGTGATAGCGCGCCATGGCTTCTAGATTTCACAGATAGTGTCGTAAAAGCGGGAACTCATTCAGCGGGAATGGAAGGTGGCTATATTTTCTACACGCTTATGACGAAGGTTCCTGGACAGCAACTTAGTTATGATAACTACTGGCGCTTGGCTTTGAGCGAGCGGGATGAGATTCGTGAAGCATTCAAGAAAGCTCTAAGGTAAGTCACATCCGCTACAGGCTATATATTCATGGGTTCGCTAACGAATATAATAGTTCCATTAGGAAGTGTGGAATCGATCCTTGCGATTCTGCGTTGCGAAATATCTTTTGGGATGCACATGAGCGAAAATGGTAAGCAAGTTATCCCATGAGTTGATGTTGTACGCTAACACTTAATCCCAGCTACCTCGTTGATTTTGAGTCCTACTACACCATGAAGGATTTCGACTTAGACGGTATTCCGAAGTTCGAGGAGGATGATTATGAGAACTGGGGCCTCGCAGAAAAATGCTTTCATGGCTTCTACTAGTTCTTCTTTCCAGGAGTATGATGATACCTTGTTCATCAGTGTGGTACAGCATAAGCGCTTTATTCTGCTCATGGCATAAGGTTGTAAGAAGTCTTCCCTAGTACCATTAGCCTATAACGAATGGAAAATAATATACCTATGTAATGGGAGTGGACACCCCTGCAGGAATGTTGGCCCGAGCTGCACCCCAGATTTGCTATGACAACATTATGCTTGGTTACCTGACACAACCTCAAAAGTTGGTAAAACCATCTCCACCATGTCATAGTTACCTTCGAATGACTGACAAATTTCCGTAAGAAGTTTTACTATACTGACTGCAAATAATGGTCCTAGATCTCTTGTCTCTGGTCGCAATCCCTACAGCTATCGGTGTCGCCGAAGCAAACTATCAGCAGCGCGTATTAAACGATGAAGCGGAATCGGACAGCCGCAGAACGCGATTCTATCTAGATGTATTCTGCGACGCGAAATCTCGAAAGCGAGACGAAGTGCACAATGCTATGATTGTATTAAAGAACGACAAGGTTTGGATATATTTCCCGTTCACAATGCTGTATCTTAGTATCTAAATTATGATGTTTGACAGCTTTACCTCTGGCCGAAAGACCCAAAGACTGGTCTTCCGCGTGCCTCCGAAGACGGTAGCCCTGCGCCGCATCCTTTCACGGGTTTCTACACCCCATTCCCTAGCTCCGAACTCCCTACACGAACCACGCCATCCCCACCAGTCCTCGGCCTCGTCAGTACCATACCTCCAGACCCATCAGAAGCATCGCGACCCCCTTCCAAAAAGTCCAAACCCATACTCAATTGGATATACGCCAATAAGCATACGTTTGAGGTCAAATACGGACCGCGAGTGCGAGCACGAGATCATATCATTGGGCCATGGGATTGGACTTCGGATGAGGAAGGGTCGGGTTTGATGCTAGGTGGCGAGGAGAGTTTGGTAGCGGTCGAGGAGGAGAAAGGTGGTTTGGGTTGGGCTGTGTATTTCGATCGCTTCGATGACAGGTTGAAGACTTTGGATATCGGGAGGGAAAAGAGGGTCTTGAGATGCAGTCTTGAGAGAAGGTTAGTGGATAGAGAGGATGTGGAGGTTGCTTAGGTATGTTTGTTGGAGTCATGTTAGATATTGGCCGGTTAGATTTAATTGTTATGCAATCAGACATCTGGACAGATAGATTCATTGATTTCCGGAGCGCTGATGTCAATGGTGCTGAGGCGGTGCAATCTGCAATCGTTCAATTGAAAACTGCAAGCTACAATTGGTGATGCAAACAGTTGGCCCTTTAGCCAATTGCATTGTCGGAGACACCAATCATGGAATGAATTGATGAGCTGTTCGGAGAATCAACGATTGAGTTTGCGACATGACGTCATACATCTTCCAAAATGTTGACGGCGATGTTGGAATGCGGAGTGGAAGAGTACAATGATGTCAAAGCATCGGTGGATTTTCGCATCATAGACTTGTTTCAGCAAATAGGCGAGCAGAATTCATTCGGATGCATCGGATAAACGATGCCAAATGAAGGCTAGGCAGCATTGAGTAACTGGGGTAAGGCTGAAGCAACCCTGAGCCGTCATTGAAGCTTCTTTGAAATAAGACACAATGCATGGCGCAGCCTTGTGGTGAATGAGTAAATGGTTAGGCGCAAAGGCGAATACTGAAGTGAATGCAAATACTGTCCCACGAGACTCGACGGCAAAAGAGCCCAGGAGAACACTAGGTAAAAAGGCTTTGGAATTATATTAACTACGCCACCGCTAAGCCACCACGAGCCTATTGCAGGTGCCCAACAACACGAGGCAGACACGCCAAGGCCGAGCTGTCACAAACTTGCAAGTTCCTTTAAGAACACTGTCATCCTTCGCCTTCCTTTGCATCAACTACTGTTACTTCTATATTTGCTTCATATCACGAGCATAAGTTGCTAAAATAACATCACCGCAATCGCATACCAACCAATTTCGCCGAATATCACCGAATAGCTTCCTTACACGACCGACATCCTTCTGTCTAAAACCTATACTCCGACCGCACTACACCTATCACTACACATTGCCATGAGGTTCTCAAAAATTATATCATACTGCCTTCTGAGCATCTCAGCTGCACATGCGTTATCTATCCCCGACGAGGGCGCGATAAGCCTACGAACATCGGAGTTGATCAACGAAGCGCGCCATGAAATACTCTCACCAGAGAACGCTCTAGAAAAGCGCAAGGGAGGCGGAGGGAGGAGCGGAGGAAGCTCAAGCGGAGGTAAGAGTGGCAAGTAACCTTATGGATTCAACGCTCTTTGTACTAACACATTGACAGGGGGCGGAAAGTCTGGCAGCGGCAGCGGAGGATCCAGCAGCAGAACAAGTTCTAGCTCGAGCCTCGGAGGGCAGACAAAGTCGGGGTCAGGCGCTCCCCCAGCTTATGGTGGCGGCCGTTACTATGGTGGGGGTGCGACGGTGCCATATACCGCGGGCCAAAAGTCACGTCTGGGTCTTACGCCGCTCCTCATTCTTCCCGCAGCAGCCTTGGCCATCTTTCCCGGGCTCTGGCTTTACAGTGTATACTCCTACCCATACAGTCACCCGTACACATTCCTGAACGAGACTGCTCGAAATTCGACGAACCCGAATGGTGTCAACCAAACTCTTCCCATTGATTGCTTATGTCAGCAGTACAGCGTTTGCGGCTGCGACGACAACACGGACAACGCATACTTGCGTGACCTGGTTGGCAATGGCAGTTATTCTGCACTGAATCAAAGCCTTATTAGGGTTTCGGACGTCAATGGAACTCGTACTCTTGTCTTAAATGGCACACTCCCGAACGGAACCACTGCGGCCGGTGGAACTGATAGTGCTGCTACCAGGGGTGGGATCCTAGAATATGCTGGATATTGGGTTGTTGGGGCTATTGTCCTCTACACCGTATCCTTCGTCTAGTTCTACGGAGAGACCGATCATAGCTTTCAATCCGTAGAGATTGCCTTCTGGAATGGCAATCGGTGTTTGGTGGAACTTTTCATTTTGCATTATTCTATACGTTTGGCGTTCGGTTATACCCCACCGGGCATTTTTCGTGGCTTATCGATTGAATGAATTAGATGACCATTTCTTCATCCTCCTCGAGTCTACTACCTAGTCGTTTGGTAGTCTTAATCCTGTTTTTTTCGGGATTTTTTAACTCGTTAAGGATCGACGTGCATATGTATATCTTTATAATATCCTTGTAATGTTCTCTACTGGGCTCCAATATGCTTATTATCAATCTTCATCATGAAGCGAAATGTGCACCTATTTCTTCTTAGTGGATGCATCATCTTACACCGCTCAGCCTAGTCTTCCGCCTGACAAACCGTTGGTTAGTGCCCACTAAATCATGTAAAGTCCCATTATTCCTTCGGTGTCGCTGACATTACAGCCGTTGAAGGCAGCTAACTAGAGCCGAGTTTAACGCCTGTATGAAAACAATTCCTCTCACCGAAAGTCACATAGAGTAGGCAAATGTATTGGAACAGGTGGGGCTCCGTCAGTAAAAGTGGGATGCATCTTAGGCTGCGGGAAGACGGGTTATGACAAAAGACCGTTGTTGATAAGCCATCCCCAACATAGTTCTGTCCTCATGGTCTTTGTCAACGGCCGAGACCATGAATTAGTGTGGAGCTGAAATTCTAATTAGACAAAGGATGCCTTCGACAGCTCATCAGCTCAGTTCGTGATGTGCTCGTGTTGGTTGTCTGTATCTTTAGGGGATGGAATTTCCTCGAAGGGAAATGGATACTCTATGTTAAGCCTTGGTGGAGGCATCAAGGCAGATTCCGTGATGTCTATTGCGCCTCTACGAGAGACTATTTTGGGGGCGAGAATCCTGATGACTTGCAGCTCTGTACGTGAGACATCATTCTCTGAAACGAGTAAGGAAATTATCATTTTCCCGGGGTATCTGCACCCCTGAACAGACACGAGCAGTGGAACGGGCTGTTGAGGATAGTGGGCGGTACAAGTTGACACTAGGCAAATCGTTCACCGTTCCAACTCTGGGTGAGACATGCGGTCCGTCTCCACGTGGGATCTCGAACGGGTGGGCGCATAGGGCTGCAGATGGCTACCGTTGGTGTCAGCTTACACATTGGACGAGTCCCTCTTCCATGGGTGTTGGTAAGTCGACCGCTGGGATCCGAGGAGCGATCGTCCCACGGGATTTGCTCTGGCTTCCGGCAAGACGAAGCGGACCTGGGCTCAAGCTCGACTCTTACATACTCGGAGCGAGCACTGGGCACTACTCGGTATAGAGGGGATTACCGAAACCAGCATCGATATCATTTTATTTATGTCGAGGTTGTGTGCAAGGCTGTCCTGTCTCCTGTCGCGACCTCGATGGATTCAGGGCCACGGCCAATCCGCATGCCCCCTCCCCTCGGCTCCCCCTGCAGCGATCAGTGACGGACGGACGTCACATTGCGCCTAGAATCCAGATCACGGCTGCTTCATCATCATCGTCGCCAGCATCATCATCAGCAGCAGCATCGTTCGGGAGGGAGCACACCGCACACTGCAAGCCGGTTGTCGCTCGCAGCGCGGTGATGTTGTCTGCTCCGGTCGGATGAGGTCGATGATGATGATGGCCTTTGGCACTGGACTGGCTGCTTGCTCGAACGGGGGCTATATTTAGCTAAAGCCAATGGTTAAGCGACACCTGACCTATTGTGGAGATGGCCTCTGAGGTCGTCGAAGACACCACCGCACGCCAAACGATCCCTCAACACGCAACCCACACCGGCCGCTGCAGTGATTCGGCAACACGCCCGCCTAATCCACGTTAATCGCCATCGATAATGGCGTCTCTGGTCCCAGATGGCGGCGCTGCTGCCAACGGGCGCTGCTGCTGGCCACGAGGGCACTCCTGAGCAGCAACGCAAAGCAAAGCAGACCCGCGTGCACCAGCCAGCATCCCTACCGGCTCGAGCTTGGGCACGAGCACGACCGCGAGCTCGGCGTGGGATCAAACATTGGCTCCACTGCATCTGCTTCATTACCATTCACCACGAAGCTCTCATGTCAGCAACTGCCACTGCGCCCCGTCTTTGCCGACTCGGTACACTTCCACGCCCCCCTTGCCATCCTTTTCTATTCCAGAGGTCTGGCTGACACCGAACCGCCGGGATGTCAGATCCAGGACGTTGACTCTTTAAGATCGCGAGCTGGTTTGTGGGTGCTTCGCTCAGCGGCCCTGGCTAGCGGCTGGCCCCCCGGCGTCATGAACTAACTCGAATGGGGTCTTCGTGAGAAAGCCTTCGACCTCTTACTTTAGCATCCAACCCACGGTCAACCTGACGCTTTGGGCCGTTGTAGAGATCCTCTGCACAACCAATGGTCGCCCTTAGCTCCAGATCGTTCCCCTCACCAGCTGAAAAGAGCCTCCAAAATGAACCATACCCATGCTTAACCGAAAGAACCACCCGCCTGTCGTCTATCACCGTTCTCCATTGTAAACTAGCTATCATGGCTGTGCTAGTTCCATTTGCTGCCCCATCTTAGCAGCTCCTTGCGCTGACTGTGCACCTGTTCCTACATATGGATTTCCCGTTGCCTGACTGACCTACACTGCATCATGGTATACACTCTCCTTACTTATCAGACATCCTGTACTCTCTCGAGGTCAAGCTATATAATACAGCTTCCTAGCCCCCCCCTTCAGTCCATCATCATCATCATCATCACCAGCTCCAAACAGCTTCATTCTCTGAGTTCTAAGTTCTTCAAGCGTTGCATTCTCGTTTGCGTTTTTAGCGGCTTCAGTTTGCATCTTTTACAGCTTCAATACCCTAGCGACTCGATCTATTCTACGCCTCCGTTTCCACTCCGTTTCTATTCCGTCTCCGCTCCTTTCCCACAAAATGTGTTACCAAGTCGTCGAACGCTACTCCGTCTGCCGCTGCTTGTACTACAAGCACGCCATCGACCCATGTCAAGCCTATGGGCAGCGAGGCCACATCGTCCAAGAGAAGACCGTTCTAGTCGGATACGCCTGCTCGAACCACAGCAGCCACCGCCCCGATGCTGCGTATGATCTGCAGGACGCAGGAGTTCTTCCAGATTCGGGATACGGTAGCGGCGCCTACCATGCCCGGAGATGAGCCTTACCATTGGACCTGTCCAGCATCCTGGATTTTAGCGATTACCACATCCAATTCGACTGTCGAGGCCTCGAACTTGAGATGGCAGGTTGTACTTGTTGCGCTCACATCATTTAGCGACGATCTTTTCTTCCAGGCATAAGCTCTTTACCTTTTCTTCTTCGGGCCGCGCTGGCCGCAGGTGCTGGACAGGAGCAAGTTCATTGATAGAATCAGGGGGGCGTTTCATTTCGTTTGTAGGGTTATGTTACACGGCATCGACTGGAGTTTCTGGGCATGGGCACGAGACGTGAATGAATGGGACGAATTGCATACGATCGTGGGGGTTTTGATTTCCAGGCTTGGCAATGTACGATTATGGCAGATGGCACGCATAGAAAAATGGTCATGGGAAGCAATCTGCATAGCATCGGAGTCAGATTCACGATTTCTTGGGGCGTCTTCAACACACATCTTGTTCTTCCAGCGCGGGTCCGGTCTTCAAGGCAACAACCAGCAGAAGGACCGGTCTGCAATCGTTGTATTTCCTTATTCTCAGGTTTTTTTTCCTTCGATTCTCTCATGCCGAGTCTGCCGCGGGGAAAGCAGGAGGCCGGTCTTTTTTTGACTTGTTGGTTTATTTTTTCCGTTTGGTACGTCAGAAATGCAATTTTTACGATTGTCCCTAGGTGCCTTTTGGTCTTCTGTGCAGCGTGTTTCGAGTCATGAGCAATTGGCGGGGCATAGCGGCTCTCAGCTCGGGCGCTGGTGGGACGTCATCCCGCTTTGACGTAACCAGAGCGGCCGCCCAAATGGGGACTCCTCGGTTTGTCCGTATCACTATCACCGCTATTTGGCTCTGCCTCGCTGCCCTCCCACCCGCCAACCTGCGCTGCCAACGTCGGTGAGAAAGGTGGGAGGGGGGAAGGGGGAGGGAGCAGACTTCCGCCCACGTCTCCCCTCATCCTCATCTTATTCTCTTATTATTGACGCGTCGCCAGCATGGCCTGCAAGGCCCGCAGCACATATCACGCAGACACACCGCACATTACACAGTACAGCCCCCTCTCCATGACGGGTCCGGGGCCAGCAACGGCCAAAGTGGCAATCCTCACGATGCGAAACGGTGGAGTTTGAAACGACGAAACGGGCGACCTATCAGCGACCGCGGCGGAAGGGACCCCATGCTGCCATCCCTCTGCGGGAATGGATCGGCCTCGGCGCCCAGCACTGAGGATAGCGGCTGCACTGGCAAGCTAGTCTCGCGCGCTCTCTCACTCTTTTCTCTCTCCGTGTGTCGCTTTTTCTCTCTCCCTCTCTCTCCCTCTCTCCCCACCGTCAACAGGTGGGCGATGGATCCACTAGGCTCTGCCACCGCCGCCTATTTTTAGCCGCCACTTGGCTGCTGCTATTCTACTCTACAATATTATTCTACGCTATAGGCTGATCTCTTGTCTTCTAGCCTTACTCCATCCATCGTCCCTCTACATGCTAATTCCTGGCTACCCATCATAATTTCTATCTATCTGCTCATGCCTCCTAGCTGGCGGGCATGACGAAGGATTGGCCCACTCAGCGCGCCCTTCTCCTCTCCGCAACAGTCCGGCGGCCATGGCCAGACGTGTGCTGCAATTTGCTTTTTCCTCGATCCTGAAATTCTATTCTTGACATGGGGCAGATAGACATTGCTGCTCGGAGTTCAATTACAGGTGAGACATGCTCGGCTGCTTAACCCACGTCCGCGCTCGATACGAAAAGCTTGGTGTCCCGATACAGCGTGATGCGAACGCCTCCCCCGCTCACACACACGCCGTCAACCTCTGCAGTAACACATTCCTCAGCGCACCTCTTCCTGAAGGATGCCCGCCTGCTTCTCTTCATCAAGACGCCTGGATCAATGGTTGCGCCGGTTTGCTGCAATCATGACAACTGCACCGCAGCACGCCTCAGTCTACTTCTTCCCCTCCTTGCGCCATTCTCGACTGAGACATGCGCATTCAGTCGGATTCAGGACGCCTTACCACATCCCGGCAGCGCGGATCAACAGCCATGTTTCGAACAACGGGAGAACGATCTGCTGCATGCCTCTTTGTCCCTGGAAACTGACTCCAGGCAATAATGCCCGAGAACATCCAAAGACTGGGATGTCGAAAATCCCTCCTTGGACCCAGGCAACTGGCAAGCAGGAAGCGATCGACTGCGGCCTTGACCTTTGCTCCTCCGACACATGTATAGAAAGCCTATTCCCGAAAATCCGCACCTCTGACCCAGTAGAATAAATCCCATTCACCATTCGGAACCCCACAGATTTGTCTCAATAGGAGGTGCGTCTTATGTCGGGATTACTCGCCCCCTGTGGCTGTGTAACGCTGGTACTTTACTCTGGCATCTTCCGCACTGCCCCTGCTTTAGTGCAATGGAGGTAGCACCAAGACTTCCCTGCCATACTAATACATGTCTCCAGAAGCCATGAATTTCCGTTGGCTTTGATTCGATTCCGGCTTAGCATGAAAGGGTGCCGAGGCTGTAGGATGCTTCTTTTAAGAGTATTGACAATATCACAGGTTCCTATTCTTCACCGATTGCGCACTTTTCTATCGTCACAGAGTGTACGGATACCACAGGCGTGGGTCCACGTCACTAGATTAATTTATTTGGCCTTATCCGGCCTGCAGAAATCAGCACCTAAGCAGTAAGCTGCTCCCGCCTCGACTTGGAGACGTCTTACGTCGGAAAATTTTATTCCCGATCTGAGCCCACCGTCCTATATCCCGATATCCAAATCTGACAACACCGAACTAATCAGAAGTTGAAAGTAGAATGGGGAAGTGAACGATACTGGTCATTTGTCACCCCTCTATCGATTACATCCTGCAGATGCTAGCTCACGCAATTGACAGGGCGCAGTTCACAAGAAGCCGTTTCGGCTGATATCACTGGACAGCGAACACGAGAAATCTTACTCGGTCTCCACCTTCAGCGCCTACCTGTTGAGTATTCCGCAGTCTATCGGCCGTCTTTCATCAACTGCATGCTTCATAGTATTTCTCTTAAGCGCCAGGTATTGTTTGATAACAATTCATCTCGTCAGCTACCTCGGGTCATTCCCGAGAGTAACAACGCTCATTCGTACTGGTTGCTCAGGACAGGGATTACGTGAGCCACATACACGATGAATGTGCAATGCAGACAACATAAGCCTTCTCTATTCGTCGGAACAGAGGCAGAGTCATTCCTTCGAAACCTTCTCCTTTCCATGGAAGTTCTAGAAACAGGGATGAGTTACGGCCCAGTCCCTGTTGTCTAACTGCATGCGGCACTTTGAGTACCACACCCTAGTACCAATCATGTGGAAACTCCGCAATAGACAACAGCAGCCCAAACCGAGGTGAGGAACGCCTGACCTATGTTGTCGTGCAGCCACGTGCAATCCTTCGACAAGGAACTATTGCGTATGCTCGGTAGGAAGCAGCACTGTCAATGACCCTATGCTCTACGGAGCAAGACGTTGACCCCATCCGTCCTCTTCTCCCCATAACTCGGTCTGGTTTCTTCCTTCCGCTCAGTCTGTGGGTTTCCACGTGGTCTCACGGTCTTCCACACCGCTTATTCTTCATTCCGTCACAGGCATTGACCACCGTGGATTCCGCACATTGACGCTTTGTAAAAGGGTATGTTCCCTCCAGAAATCTGAGTCAACCGTCTTTTCCAACGGCGAGTCCCGCAAACTGACAGGGTAGACTTAATTTATTCCCAACGTGGAATACTGCATGCCCATGGCCTGCACCGAGTAAATCTCAACACCATACTTTGACGATTACATTCCAGCCCTGACTAAATTCCAGATTCCTTCATTTCCTTCAAAGGCATGTGCTCTACCAATAGTTGACGACTATCTGGATACCTAATCTGCCTCCCGCCCCCACCTCAGCTAGCTCATCACTCGACCAACCTCATTCTGCATAACGAAATACCCTCTATCCCCTCAATCATCACCTCTAAACTCATCATAGGTCCTAACAATCTTACCTTCGCTTTGCATAGAAGGAAGACCGTGTAATGAGAAATGTCACTGACATACATATGCCGCGTAATCTACTTCTTGGATCCTTGGCTAGCCTTGGCGAAGAAATCTGTTCCTATTTTCTTGGTGGTAGATCGGGGTTGCTATTTAAAATGCAGGAGATACGTACGTATCTCCGTCGAGGGCTAATTGTCTACTTTTGATTCAGTTGCATGATTATTCAACGAAAAGCTTCTCGTAATACATTCCATTTAGTGCCGAAGCACTAATCATTATAATCCTCGACCTTCGTTTACCGAATTTAGAGAGAACGCATCTTCTTACATGATATCTGATGCTGATATGGAACGGGACTTGGCTATACGGCCTCGAGAAACAAAGCGGCTTATTTGGTTTCTTAAATGAAGGATCTTGAATGATCTAAATCTCCAATCCCGATCCAAATTCAAATAACCATGTACTGCATACCTAGGTGACAGAAGGATAATAAAACTATGCCTCAAATTTATGATATTTCTTTCTTTCATATCCCACAATACGAACAACGTCTTACTAACCTTTTGTCCATGCATATAAACATGTTTGTCAAAGATCGTTCAATAGACCTGTTCATTGCTCGTGATTTAGAGTAGTGGTGATTCGTATTTTTGGTTGTATATTGACTTAGGGTTTTTATACTTCATGTGGAAGTTATCTATTATAGAAATACGGGGAGGAAATAAATGCAAATCTTAGTCGTGTTGATAGAATGATAAATTTTATAAAATTTATTATAAAATTTATCAATCACCCATCCATAACTACACACCCCCACTCGCCTTAACAAATTCCACCCCCTCCGTCGCTACTACCGATTGAATGGCACAGTGAGGCCCTCGGACTGGCTCAGGGAGGTCGGCAGCGACCACCCAGAGCTGGAAAGTTCGTCAAA
>AJFL01000593.1:0-16534 GCA_000467735.1 Rhytidhysteron rufulum CBS 306.38 | reverse complement strand
TCATCTAACCTTGTTTTCCATAGCTCCACCAACCTCAATAACCCCCACCCAGAATACAGTGGGCCACTATTGGCCATTGAAATCTCCCTTCTGGATGAAGCTAGGCAACTCCAAAAAGACCTGCTGGGAAAGAAGAAGCTTGGTTTCCGGCTCCTGGAAAACCTGCCCCTAGTCAAGATCATCGAAGGGGCTTGGGGCACCCCCATCAAGGAAGTCCTGCCCCGCGAGCCCATCAACATCCACCTCCGCCACAAGGACGTGGATTCGGATGCGGAGGAAGAAGAATCCGCAAAAAAGTACCTGGAGGCGCTGGCCAAGAAGCCCCTCCCCCTCCCCCTAGGATCCAAGGTCCAGCCCTGGGACAGCGATTGGAAGCAGAAGGAGTCACAGTCCTTACCCGGGCGTGCAGAAGCACGAGTGCAATACCAGCAAGCCTGGGAGGCAAGTCGAGCCCCAGGCCCCCGGGCAGAGCTAACCTTGCCCCCTCACATCCTCCCCCTCGCAAACGCAGACTGGGACTTCAAGAACCCGTATGACTGGCCTGGGGCCTTCATGGCGGCTCTGGCGACGCTTGCCAAGCTCACTCCCGGCCAGGTGGAGGCCGCGAGGGCAGCGCTTATTAGCACTGTCGTCGAGAGGAGGGCGCTGGTAAAGCGGACCAGGAAAACCGTGCCGAAATCGGGGCAGTCGTCGGGGAGGCTGACTAGACAGCTCCTTTTGGAGGACTTGAAGGCGCTCATCTGTGGCTTGGTGAAGGATGTGGAGGAGCGGGCTGGGGTAGTGGACCAAGGTGGGTTGGGAGAGGATGTCGAGATGCTGGATGCGGAGTAGGGGAAAAGGGGTGGAGGGGTGGAGGTGGTGGAGAGGGTGGAGAAGCAACATCAGGACTAGATTGCAAATAATGGTGCTGAGTAGGGAGGGTAGGTGGGCTCAGCATAAGGGAGCGGATGGCTCTCAACATCATTTCACGGAGTTTGAGAATGCATCATGATATCAAAGTCCTACTAAATGTAGGCTGGTTTTGGTCTGGTTTTGGTCTGGTTTGGCCTGGTTTGGCCTTGGGTTTTTCCGGACACAACAATTTTCCTACAACTGCGTTGGAATGCACTGGATTTTCTTTACTTGGGATAGACTTGTCACATCATTTTCTTTTGTACTATTTGAGCTCTGGACCAGGACCCGGAGCAAACATACCCCTTTCAGCTCATTCACACATATCCTTTCCCCCTACTCTTCTTTCGGTCTCTCTGGCTTCCTACCATACACAACATGCACCGGCCAGTACGAATGGAAATCCCTATTCTTCAACTCCGATCTCACCTTGGCCAACAAAACCTGCAATTCCTCTCTTGTCCACCCTCCATAATGCGTAAAAAGGCGTAAACTCAGCCCTTCGATACCTTCCAACATGGCACTGAGTTGCAACAAACCTGAATTCCGTAACCTTTTGTTGGCTGGCCAGGGGCCGATGGGGAGACGGAAGTCGCGGACCTCGATATCCACGAAGCCAGCGGATAACATGAGGTTTTTGAGAAAGGTGGACGAGGTACGGAGACTGAGGCCGGCTTTGGAGGCTGCTGTTCCTTGGAGGGTGCACCATTGAAGGAATGAGGTTCCTGGGATGGCAGATGTTGGTTGGACTTGTGCCATGTAATCCATTTCTTGACATTCAAGGTAGCCGCCCGGTTTTGTGTGACTATTCGGGGGATGAGATGTTAGTTTTGAATCGCCTATACGAGTGTTGATACACGCCATATGGACAGAACTTCACTCACGCAAAACATTGCTGGAAGAAGTGTTCCCAATCTCGGATGCAACCTGTCATTGTCCGCGTATGGATGAGGTCGAAGCTCTCTTCAGGGAAGGTCCAGGAGGCCTCAGCATCGTCGATTTCGAACTTAGATAAGAGTGTTGTTAGTTTAGGTCCATGGTATGGGTTCAACATTGCATACTCTCACGTTGGGGGGTACCCTATGACGGATGTCAGTGATCATATAATGAGGTTGATGAGAGTGGTAGTGACAGACCATGAAGGTTGGATTGGACTCAGATCCGTTGCAGTGACTGTTGACGAGTTAGAAATTGGTGCGCATCAATTCATGATGGGAAGGTTACCTGTTGCATTGGGATATGTCTCGCCTTGGAGATGTTAGCTATGATGTAACTGGAATCTAGAGATCGGCTCACGTACCAGCATCGATTGCCCATATACCTACGATTGTCGTCAGTGCAAAGCAGTTCAAGTTATCAGCAGAGATTATTCCAAACCTGTTCCTGTCCCAACATCCAATATGTGTTGAGGGTCCTTCAGAGGAGCAAAGAAGATCTGATCCTCAAAGATTAGGTTCAACGATGCATACTTGACATCGAGGCTAGAAAATTAGGACCATCAATCTTTTCGATGTGTGGCAGTAATGCTTACCGATCTTGTTCTTCCTATGGGTCACATGTTAGCAATAACTTTTATCACAATGTGGCTGAATTACCTCGTCATCTGGGAACATGTACTCTGGACGCGCTAGATTAGCTTAACCTGCGGGGCTCTACCACTAGATTTACTCACTCCCGCTTTGATACTACTCATGGGACGATTAGCTATAAGCCGACAACCTATTCGAAAATGATAGATATGTTCAAGGGACCTTACAGCATGGTACCTCCTCCCATTTTCGTAGTGGCCAGCAAGAATCGAAGAAGATATCGAAGCAGTTTCCGATTCTCTGGATCCATTCATTCAGCTTTCAGAATCCAAAACCACGAGACAAATGATCTAGACATACATATCACTATAGGCCGAGTCGCCAGCTTCTGAGCGCTGCGCAATATCAACACCTTGTCAGCTTTTCCAGGGCTTGTTCTCTCGAAGCAAAGTGAAAACCTACCACTTCAAGGTTGCCATTATCAACGTCATCAGGAGCCTCCGCGGATGTGGTCGGGGACTCGGGTGCAGCATAAGTTTGCGCCTGATCTGACACCTGATCTCCCGCATGATCTGCCATGATCATAAAAGGTCCCTTTCCACTTCTGAAGAGCTAAGAACCTATCCGAAAGCTCGTCGAAGGCTCAAAGACCTAATCAAAGGAGAGAATGGAAGCACAAATAGAAGAGGATGCCTCACAGTCGATGGGGGATGGACAAATGAATGGATGGCAAAGAAAAGATACTGGATCCGACGGATGGACGAGGCGCGGAAGAGAGCCAGACCATGGGCTAACCTCTCCTCCCGAACCCTCACAGCCAGCCCAATCCGGCTGCCGTTGCGCGGTAGTTGACAAGCGGGCTGGCTAGTCTCTAGCTGCTGAAATCGGTCCGCGCCGTTGACCCTCCACGTCCACATCTAACGGGCAGCAATAAGAAGAGAGTCCAATGATTTTGAAAGGACGGTTGGGTCTGCCTAGGTACGAAATGTTATTGAAAGCCCGCTATAGATTAATCTCAATGGCATGGTAGGACCCCGCCTAGATGTAGTTTGAAGATGCAGATGCCGCGAAATCACGTCAGATGTCCGGGTATTTTTTTTTCCCCTCGAGAATCGATATTGGGTGGATGGAGTCAGATACGGCGAGGATGTAGGAAAAATGACGTTGGAAAGGGGCGAAGAGTGTAAATGAGAAGCGAGATAGTATTTATTTTACCTAAACATTCACACTGGACAAGCGAATCAGAGTCAATTAAGGCGATATAATGAATTCTACTTAATTTGCTAGCGCATACACGATATTGTTTCTTAACTTTCAGGTCAATAGTCCACAATTATGGTCTAGGCAGATACAGAAGGCGTCTCATCACTATCGTCTCCTTTCTTCACCTGGTGCATCCCCATCTTTACCATTGGACTCGCCATCAAAGTCTCCCAGTTATGAATAAACTGCGTCTGCTTGAGTGAGACATTCATCTCGAGTACCCCTCTCTCCAGGACCTCCTTGTCGTACTCGTCCACTGCATCAGCAAGGCTCTTCTTCCCACTCGCCGCATCGATGATCGCAGAGACGAAATTGGATGAGTCTTGTATAGCATTGTTGAGTCCCTGCCCACGATCTATTCAATGAATGTTAGCCGTCATTACAAGAATGTTGTTAATCAAGAAGGAACATACGAGGTGTCATAGGGTGCGCTGCATCACCGCAAAGCGTCATCTTCCCGCCTTTATTATCCCACTTCGCGGCCTTCTCCCAATACGTCCCCTCGTCCATTGGAATCTGCGTATCGTCTTTAACCCACAGTCCGGCGGACCTCCAAGGCTCAGCCCAGTTCTCAGCTCGTCGTTTTAGGAATGCAACACGACCTTCATAGGTGTTTTCGGCGTCGGGGACAGGGTTGTTCAACCAGGACATAAGAAGCTGGAATAACCAGGTTTCGGGCTTATTCGGGTCGGGAACGTCTTGAACTGGGTGGATTGTAAGCTAAATATTCTTTCAATCGTTGTGGAGATCGACAAGAGAGGACTGAATGGCATACTCGACACCCAAAACATAGCACCGCTATCCGGATGAATACTGGTTGCAAATAGGGGATTGAGCTTCCGCACATGTAACGCCTGCTCCCGGGTATACCTCTGCGTGAAATTGAACATGGTCAATGGCACGGTGGTCAATTCTGCATTCTCCTTTCCACATATGCATTCCCTGGCTGTACTCCTCGCGCCATCGCACCCCACAACCACATCTCCAGATGCTTCACTACCGTCTGTGAACACTACCTTGACCTTCTCTCCCTCTTCTATTATGTTCTTGACCTCCTTTCCATACTGAATTTCCAGTCCCTCGCTGAACAAGTTCCTTAACTTCCTCCGACTGACCCGACATGGTCTCTCCGCCTTCATTTCCATGATCAACTCTCCCGTCTTCCCATTATGGATTGGCAAGCCGGTCACGGCCTCTGGACTAATCGAGGGGTCGGCATAGGTCTCCGTAATTCTATCGACAAGCTCCTGAGAAAGGCATTTAGCCAGGTGCGTCGAACCCCAGTGCAACGTCATGCCCCATTCTCGCGGTCGCGTCTGGTAGGATGTCGAGGTTTCATATTCGTAGATGGTGTAAGAGAGGCCGGCCTTGAGGGTGGTGACTTTGTTTGTATTTGTGGTTCTTGAAGTTGAGTGATTGGTCGTGGTTACGGTACCTTTTTCAATCCTTGGCCAACAAGGAGACCAGTCGTGCCTTGAGGTTTGGATTAGTTTCTGGAGTTAATTGGAAGAGAGTGGAAAGGGAACCCAATTACCTGCCCCGATAATAATTGTGTGGATCTGGTTCTCAATGGCCATGTTCCGTGACGTTTACCAAGGAACCGTTGCTGTTACGATTCAAGGTACTGTGTGTCTGCAGTTGGTTGCTTCTGGGAATACACGATCAACGAAACCGAGGGAGGGGTAACGCAGGGGCAGTCTCAAAGGCCCACGCACTAGGACCAATCATGGCAGCAAAAATTGATCTGGTTCCGCGGCTCTGCATAGGACGGGGGGATGGCATGTCTGGCCAGATCTGTCCTGCTGCTGCATGTTGGTGTGCCGGCGGACTTGGGCACGAGGGTAGATGGCCTCTTTGTTAGCGCAACCGCCGAGCAAAGTAGCAAACACCTCGATACGATGTCGGGGTGATCTAGCCATCTTTGCAGGCGGGGTCAAAGGAACATCAAGAAACGTCTAACTAGCGTTGCGGAGAAAGACGGAGAAATATGATAGCCTTGGAAGCTGCTGTCATCAAATCCACATGGTCACTCAGCCGGGCTGCTTAGCTAACCTGTCTTAAACAGTTGACGACGATGACTTGTGATTCTTGTCTTCCATTTCGTTTCTATTATAGCGCGCCTGTGCCTACACAAGTACATAGCCATGCCGTATGCGTGTGTCTATCAAGACCCATCGTCCCGTCAATCCCATAATCATACATCTAGCCGCGCTCGCTGCCCCGTAACCTGACCGCCTGTCCGTACTTCTGCAGCTTTGTGATGAGTTGGTCGCCCTGTTTGACAAC
Source organism: Rhytidhysteron rufulum CBS 306.38 (assembly GCA_000467735.1). Taxonomy (NCBI): domain Eukaryota; kingdom Fungi; phylum Ascomycota; class Dothideomycetes; order Hysteriales; family Hysteriaceae; genus Rhytidhysteron; species Rhytidhysteron rufulum. Next base: position 10,565 of record AJFL01000593.1, on the reverse strand, counting down.
ATCCGCATACTGCTTGTTCTTGTCATCCGGGCGGTTCGTCTCGATGATACCCTTGACCCGATCAATGGTGCAAGGTATCCTGTCTGCGGCAATAAACCGGGCAAGGTCCCTTTTGGAATGTATTAGTTTGGGCTCGTCATCAGAGCGTGGATAAGCACTTACTTGTCGAGGAAGTCAACGGATACACCAAAGTCGTTGGCCATGCTTTGCAGGCCGACTACCCTGTAACTCTGTAGGAGCTGCTGGTAGCCCCGCAGGCGCATCTCTCGAACAAACCAGCCCTTGTGTTCGTATAGATATCGATCTTGGCTGAGGAAGCTGACCTCAACATCGCCAAGGGCCAAGAAGAAGTTCTTGTAGTCACCATTGTATAGGCTATTGACTAGCTTGGATAGAGGCTTGAAATCGATGGCGACCTCAGGTTCCTGCTGTCCAACATTGCTCTGGCCAAGAGTAGTGAGATTAACAGCGGTCGGTGCAGGTGTTGCGGTAGATCCAGATGAATCTGCCATTTCTTCATCACCAGCAGCAGGCCCTGAGGATGTTTGGCCGCTCAAGGCCGCAAGCTTATCTTCTCCCTCTCCCAAAATAGCCTTGATTTCAGGCGCATCAACGACTTTCGATTTGAAATCAACACGTTTGAGTGACACAGACCCAGCCAGGACGGCATAAACCACAAGCGAAGAGTAGTTGCATAGTTCGTAGCTTGTGAAGGTTGAAAGACTGTCGAGGAGGAGGGGAGCGGCTTGAGAGTGAGATCGGACGGTAAGAAGATGCAGGCCGGAATAAGCTTTGAGGCGATTGCGGCGATCCCAATCACCACCGCTCTCAACCAATGCGGTCGCTCGTTCAACCGTTTTCTTCACAAGGACTTTGTCGCCAAAGAACAAACCAACTCGTATTATCGCGAGGACAAGATCGATCTTGGTGCCTAGAATACCGGTCTTCTCGAACACCGCTTCATATGCCGCTATGGCTTTTTCCTGCAACTTGTCAGATAATGTATAGTTTGAGCACATAGCGAGTTTCTACCTTGTCCCCGATACGGGTATATACCTCTGCCCTCTTGCCCCTCGCCGTCTGCACTTCGGTCTCTCCAGCCTTCTCAGTAGCCTCGTCCTCCTCTTTCTGGATAGTCTCCAGCTCCGCCTCGTTCTCCTTCTTGAGACTTTCATACAATTGTTCATCCCATGGCAAGCTGACCTCCAATCTCGGGTTTTTCGTTGCAAGGATTGTTGTCGCAGCAGACGATGGTCTCCGATGGGTTGAAGGTTGCGATGCGGTCCCTTCTCCCGGTGAGTTCAAGATGCCTTCTACCGGATGGGCAAGATGCCGGTATAGCGGCGCCATTTTATGCTCCGAGATGGCATCTTGGAGGGACTTTAGTGAAGCTTGTTTGGTTGATTTGGAGGAGGCGGGATTCGTAAGCTGAAAGATGTGTTGGGAAAGCTGGAGGTCCGGATATTTGGCAAACTGTGGTTCACCCATAGCGAGAGGAGGGCGGACTAGAGAGGTGCTAGGGAAGGGGTTGAGAAAGATGAGGTATTCGAGGATTTGGTTCGAGGTCTTGTGGTGAAATTGGCCGGCGTTGACGATGACCACAGAGCAGCTACGCAACTAGCGGGTAAACATCGGCCTTGGCTTTCCGATAGCTTCACTTTCTATTGTTGCTTGCACCAGAGCTTCCTTCCATTCACTTCCCAACCATTGCTTGAAATTGGATCTTGTGCACGTTCAGTCGGACGGCTAGACCTTCAATACCTAGGATTCGCGGTCTTACCTCGCACTCTTCTCTGTTACGAAGCCTCCAGCCTCAGCTAAACTCACCCTCCTTTGTCCTTTACTCCGAAGCTCGTTCGAAGGACCATACATTGAATATGGATTCGAAATCAAGGCCGCCTAAGGGCCAAAAGCGCGCGCGCTCAGCCTCACGGTCTCTATCGCGGTCACGATCCCCGCCCCGTCAACGAAAGCGACCCGGCGCTGGTGCGCGCATTTCCGCAGCAGATCGCGAGGCTGCAAGGAAACGACAGCTTCAACGAGAGGAAGACGAAAAGAAGCAAGCCCAGGAAGAGGCAGCTACCCGAAGTGTTCACAATGTCGTCAAACAGCATTATAACATGGTCCCTGAGCGTGGTCGCGAGTGGAGAGTCACGGACAGTAAAATCAAGGGTCTTCGCAGCTTCAACAATTGGGTCAAATCGTCCACGATTCAAAAGTTCATCGGCGACGAACGATATATCAAAGTTCTTGACATCGGATGCGGCAAGGGTGGAGATCTACAGAAGTGGCAGGCATCCCGCAAGCTTGAACTTTACGTAGGATGCGATCCTGCAGACGTCTCGATCACACAAGCACGAGATCGGTATGAGCAGATGCGAAAGAAAAATCGGCGGGGACCGCCTCTTTTCCATGCAGAATTCTATACGAAAGACTGTTTCGGTGAATGGCTAGGAGAGATACCCATCATCAATGAAGTAGGCATTGACCCTGGAGTTGGCCCCGGAAATGCAGTTAGTCAAAGATGGGGTGGTGGAGGCTTCGACATTGTCTCTATGATGTTCTGCATGCATTATGCTTTTGAGAGTGAGGAGAAGGCTCGGGGAATGTTACGGAATGTGGCAGGGGCTTTGAAAAAGGGCGGTCGATTCCTCGGATGTATACCAAACTCGGATGTCCTCACAGCAAAAGTCTTAGAACATCACAAGAAGAACGGCAAGCCTGTGCCAGAGGAAGATGACGATCGACCGGAGTTTGCTGATTCTGACGATGAGGACTGGGATCCTGAGAAAAGCTTGGATTCCCCGAAACCCGCAGAAACAGAGGATGGTGAGAGCAAGGAAAAGCAGAAGGCGGATCAAGAAGACGGTGAAGTCGAGGATGAAGGGTTTGGATGGGGCAACAGCATCTACAAGGTCAAATTCCCGGGCAAAGTCCCAGAAGATGGTATCTTCAGACCCCCCTTTGGTTGGAAATATTTCTATTTCCTCGAGGAGGCTGTAGAAGAGGTTCCAGAGTACGTCGTGCCCTGGGAGGCTTTCCGAGCGTTGGCTGAAGACTACAACCTCGAACTTCAATACAGAAAACCGTTCAATGAGGTCTGGGACGAGCAGAAGGACGATCCAATCCTTGGACCTCTGAGCGAAAGGATGGGGGTTCGGGATCGAGCAACTGGCCGGCTTTTGACTACGGAAGAGGAGGTGGATGCTGCAGCTTTCTATCATACTTTTTGCTTTTACAAGGTGTAAGCTTAATTACTGAGCCCATCTCTCAACCTTCATGCCTTGGTTCCTTCTTCAAAGCGGTTCAATATACCTAGATATCTAGGTAACTTTATTTGAATTGGCCGTTAACTCTTTATTGCGTACTGCAAGTTGCTATTGGGGATTGGATCTGATCGATACGAATACCCTATAAGGAAGGCCGCTAGCTGTCTCTTTGGCTAACTTAACCGTGCAAACTTTGGCTTGTCTTCTAAAGAATCCACAATTCGGAAAGAACTCTTTACGAAAGGCTATACCCCAGAAGAAAACTCGACGTGTTCACCGGTGAGAACAATGATGTGTAGGGTACAGATTTTAGCCTTAGTTCGCTCTTCTTTTTCTCCAACACACTCTCCAGTTACCACCTTTTTTCGAAATGTGTTATATCTCAAGGCCTTCAATCCTCCTAACTTATTTTACCCTGAATCGTGTCCTTCACTGGTATCCGGTGTCTCTCTCATCCATCTTCATGTCATGACAATCACCACTCTTCCGATAGCACTCCATCTTTCTCAACAATTCATCTACTTTTTCCTTTTCCAGCTTTTTTCTTCGGATCTGCTTTCGAAGTCTTCTTTTCTCGTTCTTCTCAACCTTATCGAGTGATATCTTTGATTTCTTCAAGTCCCCATGTACCTCTATAACTCGACCAAGGTGTTTCCGCAGAATCATGGCCATCTCCTTCGTCGTACGCACGAATTCAGGAACAATCGTGATAGGCTCGACAACGACACCTTCCCCCAAATCCCTCGGCCAAATATCATAGGCGAGTTTTCGATAATGCTTTGCGATTTCATCCACGCGCGCATGTCCTTCAATATGAGCAATAACCGGGACCCAATGTAACTCCGTCTTGATACCCAAGTCATACATCTCATTCGCGTACTTGAAAATATCATCGATAACACGCTTATCCCGGAAAAACTTGAACTTGGACTTCGTCTTAATAGACCCGAGTATAGTTTGAGAATCCGAGAAGATGGTAAGACGGTCGAAATGATTGGTCAAGGAATGCGCTTCACGGAAACCTTCTTGAATAGCCATGAGCTCGGCTTCATTGGACCCGCCGCAGCATATTGTGACGTATTCTCGCCAGTCACCGGTTCGTGGGTCGTGGTATCCAATTGCTGCGGAACATGGTGGTGAACGCGGTGCTGGACTCGGTGTTGGATGTGGTTTATTAGGTGGTAAAGCTGCATCGTCGACCCAGAGGACTAGGCAGCGGGAGATGGGTTCTTGGTTGTATATTTTGAGAGCGAACTTTGCGGCGGACAGGCGGTCGTTGATGTAGATGCTGTTTGGGAATGGATAGAGTGATTCGAGGGTTTGCGGGGTACTGGAATTCTGGATGGTTGGCTCCATTGAGTGTAGAGAATGTGGTGGTGCTATGGTGTCGAATAGATGGAGAGGAAAAGAGTGTGTGAGTGCGTGTTGAAGAGCATGAGGAAGTTTGTGTGGGTAGTGTGTGGGCGAAAGAGAGAGTGTATAAAAGAGAATGTAGACAAGTGAAAGTGAGAGTCACTGAGTTGTTGAAATGATTTTAAGTTGAAATTAAGCATTGTGTACTTATTATTATTGACATACAATGGAAAAACCAGGCCAGCAGCCCATGATGGTTTCAGTGTCTCTCCTACACCACCACTCCGTTATATCACCATATATGTTACGTCCTACACATTGCCATCTAAAGAGCATTCCTCCTAGAGCTTAGATTCTCCAAGTGGAGGAAATAGATAGCATGGTGGTACATTACTCCGTACTGCGCTTACAGCTATGACGAAACCATATAACCCAGAGTTCGAGGCATGTTTCTAGTATGAATAATATGCTAATAGTTTTACAGGAGGACGTCACTCGGCGTATCCGAAGAAGAAATACCTTGACCAGTCACGTGCGAGTGAACTGGTTTTGCCGAAAGAAGCTTTAGCAAAGAATCTTAGGAGCTTGGAAAGCCTCGGGGTGCCCAGGTGGAGCGGGGAGGACGCCACTGACGGGCGACAACGACAAGCGCTGCCGAAACCCGAAAAGCTTGACCTGCCGTCCAAGGGTGCTTGGTGAATCTTATCTTGTAGGTTTTGATATTTACATCTACCAGAATGTTGATTGACAGTATAACAAAAACATTTATCGTTGTTGAGGCTCAGCAATAATGTTGCAAGTATTGTCCAGGTTCGCCTATCCCATCCTATCCTATCTATGATGCCATTGCGTACACACGGCGTACAATCCAAACCCAAATGCAGCCCTCGAATCCTTCGGACAGAAAACTCTTCTCTCAAATCCTCGTTGGGAATAAAGTCAGCACCATGTCAGCATCGCAGATAACACGCCAACACCGATGAAGTCTACTTATTACGCCCGGGCAGCAAGGCAAGGTAGCCACAATCGATATTTCCCGCCAACCTGGGCCGTGCAGAGGTGCAGGTTCCAAGACGTGGTGTGAATGGTTGGCTGGCAGCGCAGCGCAGCGCCTCAAGAGAGCTGATCACACGGTCCCTCCGTTTGGTTACAAGGGTAAAGCGAGCCAGCCATTCCGACCAGGGAAGCTCCTAAAATGCTGCGAGCGAAGCATATTTGAAGCTGCCCGGCGGTCGCACTGCGCGTTATCGCGTGCCTTCAACCTCTCTCACTCACCCCGTTCACGCTTTCCCGCTCTCTCGATCCTCTCGAGAGTTTTGGTCTTTGGGGTTATAGTTTTGAAGGTTTGAAGTCTGCGTGCGCCTTGTGTTGCTGGCTGGCTTTCATATTGTTGGGTATTGTTTGATAAGAGAGGGATATCTACGTCATCATGTCAACGAAGGAGATCACCGACGTCCCTGCTACGGATGTCGACGCCGAAGATTCACCACCTCGTCGCGGAAGTATTGTTACGACTCCCAAATCGAAATGGGAGCGCCTTTGGCCTGTCATTGCTTGTGGTGCAGGATTGTTCTCGGATGGTTATCTTAACAATGTAAGTGCTTAGTCTTCCGCGCGCATGTGTGGGAAAAGTCTTGGACTAGAATGCGATGCGCATGTGAATTTTTAGGTAGGTATAACTAGCTCATGCTAACCATTGTCTCTTAAATAGGTCGTCGGTTCTGTCAACACCATGCTCGCACGTATCTATGGAGACGAATATACTAAATCCCCTGCGCAAGCTAATGTCTCCTCTATCGCTTTCGCCGGTACCGTGGTCGGAATGTTGATCTTTGGGTACACGTCTGATCATTATTCACGGAAATGGTCTCTGTTTATGTAAGACCGTATTCCTGTTTCCTTTCGCCTTCGTTCTGGTTCTTGAAACTGAGATTGGTAGTTCGACCATCATAATCATCGTGTTCGCCGCTCTCGGTGCGGGCTCATATGGGGCTGGGGGAAGCGTCGGTGGGCTCCTGGCTGCGCTTACTGCGTATCGATTTCTTCTGGGTATTGGTATGTAGAAACCTTTGGATTCTAGGCGGACTGGAATTTGTTAACGATTTTTCTTAGGTATTGGAGGGGAATATCCAGCTGGTAAGCTCAAGTCTCTCTCAACCATCTCACAAAACTAATCTCGAACGAAAGGATCTGTCGGCTGCGCTGAATCCACCGGTGAACTTGAAGCTGGAACGAGGAATCGTTGGTTCGTCATGTTCACCAACGTCCAAATCGACTTTGCGTTCGTGGTATCCTCCATCGTGCCAATGATTGTAGTCCTTGCAACTGGCCAAGACCACCTCCGTGCTGCGTGGCGTATCTGTCTCGGTCTCGGTGTACTTCCACCGCTCTCTCTCCTCTACCTTCGTATCAAACTTCAAGAACCAGAATCCTTCAAACGGGAAACAATGGCGAAAACGAAAACCCCCTGGCTGCTCTGCATCAAGTATTACTGGTTCCGACTTACGATCGTCAGTATAATCTGGTTCATCTACGATTTCTCGGCGTATTCCTTTGGACTGTACGCGTCTTCCATCGTAGATAATCTATTGCGGGGCGGCGACCCTGACAAAGTTGTTCCGTTGTGGAAAACGTTTGGATGGAATACCCTGATCAATTTCTTCTACATGCCGGGCTGTATTGCAGGCGCGTATGTGGCTGACTGGCCCAAGATGGGGCCGAAGAGAGCGTTGGCATTTGGCGTTATGATGCAGGGCATCGTTGGATTCATCATGGCGGGCTGTTACGGATTACTGAACAAGCCGGAGAACGTTGCCGGATTCGTTATCGTCTATGGGATCTTCCTATCTTTTGGTGAACTAGGTCCCGGCGATAACATTGGTCTGGTAGCAAGTAAGACCAGTGCAACGGCTATCAGGTACGCTTGGTTCTTCATTCCGTTCCCGCGATTTTTACCGCCAACTGCCATGAACTTTGAATTGACTTTATTCCAGAGGACAATACTACGGCATAGCAGCAGCGTTTGGTAAAATCGGCGCCTTCGTCGGTGGTCGTGTCATCCCGATCCTTCAGAACAACGCTCCTAATGCGACACGAGCAGGTCAGGATCCATTCTGGGTCGGCAGTTCCTTAGCCATACTGTCGGGATTCATCGCGTTATTTCTGCTCCCGGATATTGGGCAAGATACGATCGAAGAGGAGGATCTAAAGTTCAGAGAATATCTCCAGGCCAACGGATATGACACCAGCCAGCTGGGAGTGAAGAGCACGACGACTCTGGACACGGACACAGAATCAAAGACGGACGCCGTCGCAAAGCCATCACCACCCCTTGAAGTGTAAGTTCGTAAGTACATTACATACACAGTAGTTTAGAATTGCGCAAGGCAATGGTTCATTCCGTGATCAATGACAATTCCTGTGTATTTCGAGAAAAATCCCGCTTTAGGTTTAGAGGGATTCGCATCGTTTTTTAGCACTTGCCATAGGGCTCTCCCTAGCTACCTTTTAATTCTCAGCCACGTTTAATCAATTAAGCTTTGAAGAATATCTGTTTTGGGAGTAGAGGTATGAAGCTTGAATGTTTCGAGTGAATAATCAGCGGCTAAGAGAACTCTAGCCATCGTATTCCCGTCTATCACATCTACTTATATACAATACTTAATCAACATTACTTGTGAAAATGAGGATAACGCTCCGTCCGGTTCCCTGGAAATGGGTGTGTTGTGGGTCGTGATTGAGTCAAGTAACTGGAAGTGTGGGGAAAGCGACGATGGTGCTGGTTGGTTGGTTCGTGTCCACCTGGGTACCAAGCCAACCTAACCATCTAACCATGGCCCGAGAAATGGGTGTCGGGACCGTTAGGAAGTGTCCCGGTGGCGTTATTCAATGGGTCGTTGGTACATAGGTACGTGGAAGGAAGCGCATCATGAGTAAGATTACTATCAGGGACCCGTTTATCATGATGAAGTTAAGTTGTTTTTGGAGGATTCTTGCGCGCCGTGGGACAGATGGACAGGTCGAGAACTACAAGTTACATAGCTAAGTAAGTACAGTACAGTACAGTACTCGGGTCCTATGTAGGTACCGTTATACTACATATGTCTCGGTAATTGCCTTGTTATGAGTGGGTCAATTGGATGGCGGTTTTTATTTTCCGCAAGAGAGGTTGTGTATGTATGATATCTCCTGATGGGGGTGTTGTGGAGTGCTGTAGAGTGGAGTACATACGTGGTGGAAGGACGATAGACGTCGTAACGAGTTATTAAGTGAAACTGGTCCCAAACACGCGCATTTACTTCTATATTATTGAAACCTTTTTACTGAGCATAGGTATGTGATTGTGATACTGATGATGATGATGATGATGGTAAGCAGAATACCATCATATGCAAGAAGGTCACCTCTAGCGGCGTAAGTGTGAGAACCTTCCAAGCCAGCCACAAAGGAATAAGCCATGCATATTGAATCTAAACACGTGGTTGAGCCTCCGTCATGCATGGCAAGTCTAAACCGCAACGGTATTACAGCGAGGAATCCTTCGTGCTTGAGTTGGTTTAGCATCGGCTTTTCTTCCTCCTTCATCCTTTTTTGACTTCTTCCAGATCCTCAGAGCCCTGCAGGGCACCTGTAGACGGCTTCACACATCATCATCATCATGCATCTGTTGGCAGTGATCATCTTTCTTAAGAATGGAAGATGCCGTCCTGCATTCTAGTCAGTATGTTAAAGTCCGCGACAGGCATACGAATTTCCCAATTTTCGTCCGGGCAGGAGGGTGAATCCTTCGTTCTGCACGTCTCTCTTTTCTTTCTTTCTCGTATGAAAGATTGGAAGGTATCGTAGGTGGTAGGGTAGGGTAGAAAAGACAAGGAACCCTCCAAAAAAAAATTAAGAAAATGAAGCCTGAGACATGCAGATGGCACCACCAAAAGATGCGCAAACCGCTGCACGCGAAAAGAAAGCCCCATCATGAATCGTCAAGTCTTGAATATCACCCGGAAGCAACGCCCATCTGAGACGGGAGCACCGGTCCTAGTGCCAGGGGCACCACCACGCACCGCACCGCTCACCTGTCACCTCTTGTCAAGGGGATGATGGATGATGGGGGGGGAGGATCGCTATCGGGAACTAACTGCAGGCGTTTTAGATCTGGTTGTTCGGAAATCCACCTTTTGGTCGCTTTCGCGTTGGCGGCGGGGGCCTTGGCCCTTGACCTTTTGCTGTTCTGAGTTAAGTACGACAAGGCTGGCTGGGTAATTGAATCACCGGCACCATCGTTTATCCTGGGAGTTCGGCATCCGTTGCGTGCGATGGCGATGGCGATGGCGATGCTCAACGCTGGGCTTTCTTCTTTGGCTTCTGCTTCTTCTTCTCGACCTTCGCTGCTAGGACTGATGCGCAATCCCGCGCGTGCCTCAAGAGAACGTGCGCTGGTCATTCCCGCCGTTTCCCGGCGCGCCTTTCCGCTGGTCGTGTGTGCCTGTGCCTGTCTGTGCCTGTCTGTGCCTGTTCCACTCTGCGGCACTTGATGTGCGTGATGCAGTGAGCAGTGAGCAGTGAGCAGTGAGCATCGTGATTATTTTGTAAGCAAGCGAGAAGTGGTGAGCACCAGCAGAGGAAGGTGTGGCGGTGACTAAGTTTGTAACGGCCTACTGACGACGACTACGACGGAACGAATTAAAGATAGGGGAATTGGGGGTGGGGTTGGGGGGTTCGTTCGTCCAAAATTTAGCCGGTCATTGGCTTCGTAGTTTTGGCCTGGCACCTGGCTGCTTGCTGGCCTTCTGCTGGGTCTCTTCTTCCATGCTTGCTTGCTTGCTTGCTCGCTCGCTCGCTCGCCCGAGGGAAAGCTTAGCGACTGAGTTGCTGGCACTCCCGACGGCGGCTTCAGAGAGGGAGGGACCCCTCCCCACAACGCCCAGCCAGCCAGCATGCATATGC
>AJFL01000592.1:0-25907 GCA_000467735.1 Rhytidhysteron rufulum CBS 306.38 | reverse complement strand
CGCCGCCGCCACCACCGCCAGCACCGTCAACACCGATCTCCCCCCTGTACGATAGGATGCCCTTTGTACCACCACCTGTGCCACAGCCTCCGCTTTCTCCAACGTTCTCAACGACATCTTCACAGACGTATTCGACTTATTCCAACGACTCTGTAAGCACTTTGACGCATTGGGCGAGCAAGATATTTGATGGGCGACACTCATCCACCCCTTTCCGATCTTCGGGACAAACGTAACGTACCCCACTTCCTTTCTGACATTTTGTCATCTAACCAAGTAATAGAACCAGGTGTCTTGGTAGGGATGAGCCCAACGCTATTGGGATGCTCGATAATGATGGATTTGTAAAAGTTCTTGAGCTGTATGTAAATCCTTATATATTATGAAGACTCTACTAATTTTCTTATCAGACCATTTGAAGCCACCGATGTTTGGGTTAGGCTGTACTGGAGGGCGTCCGACGCCCGAGCCAGGATATTGTATCTAACAGTAGATGAGATGAACCGGAAGATGCGGTTTTGTATTCCTTTGACAGCTCTAAAAGTACTGCGGACCGAGTCTTGCTTACAGCTATGTCGGGTGAATCGTTCAGATGGAAAACTCGACCTTTGGGCGAACCTGAAATTTACACTCTATGAGAGTCAGCATCACCTATCATTCTATGCAGTAAAGTTCACCTGCTAACATTTTGTAGGGATGGTTTTGTTCTACTGCACTCTCGTGGCAATGAAACGTCAAGATCAAATGCCCACATCACAAGGCCTGGAAGACTATTTCCAGCCTGGTGAAAAGGAAGAGTTCGGAGGGTAAGTAACTCTACATCGACCTTTTTGCAAGTCGCCTAAATTTGCACAGTGAAATTCAGGACGATAAATACCTACATGCGTTCCGCATCTTCAGGGATCGCGATTCTGGATGCGTCCGATTTGAGATAACCGCACGACGTGGCGCAATGAAGACGATACCGATCTGGACCGCGTTTGTAACTCAATTCGTCGGCGAGAGAGGCTGGATGAAGCGCGTTGGCACAACCACCATTCAACTCCGAGAGTTGCATCCATATGTCTTCTGCGAGGGCTACAAGCCCCCAAGAGGGGCAAGTGGGAAGTACCAGCTGACCTTTACGACTTTTGAGGGTGAGTAGTGGGGACGTTTCTATCTTATTTGTTCTTGATTGACGATTTCTAGATGCGCGGGCGTTCATGGAGACATTCCACCAGATCAAGATGAGATGACAACGGCATGGGCACGATGACGAGCTATGACCAATGAATGCACGACTACGACATGACGGCACATGATGTTATGGCGACTTACGAATGAAGAAGAGAGGCGGATCTTAATTTGCAGCGAAAAGGGCCTAGTTTTCTTAGATTGGCGTCTTCCTATCATCTATCTACTCCGTATCTATTTATTTATTGGATGTCCCATCCATGGCTTTTGATCTATGCTTGTTCCAGGGTTGTTATTGTTGTCGTTACTGAAGCAAATCGACATACTCTGTTCCTCGAGGTGAATTGAAAATGCACAGTGAATGGCAGCAGGCCAGTTGGTTACCGTCGGTCCTGTTGATTGCCACGAAAGCGGTTATGATTTGCCCCTAGTAGGGCGACTCGGGAAGCCTAGGCTGTGAAGTATTTATGGCGCGGGTGGCCCCTGCGTCAAACAAAATTCCAAGCATCAATTCTCCAGTTCTTCAATTCTTCAAACACCAATCTTTACCCGTCACAAAGTTGTACGCCTCTTTTCTAGCAAAATGACGAGCAACACTGCTTCCGCCCAGCCTTCGCTCAAAGCAGCCGACCCGCTTGCCACCATGGCGCATTCAGAAGCGCATTACTTCAACAGGTTCGCCTGCTTGCCCATGTCGATTGATACAGAGCGCCTGCTAACCATTTGCGCATAGCTACAACCATCATAGTCAGTCGATGGCCTTCCACTGTTGAGAAAAAGTACTAATGCGCTTTACAAGGTATTCATGAAGAGATGCTGGTGCGTATAGCCCGCCAAATCCCTGTCCTCACACTCGCGCCCCACCAAAAGAGCCTCGACTGACCTGTCTGTCTCGCATGTAGAAAGATGAAGTCCGAACGAAGTCATACAGGGACGCAATCTATCAGAACCCCCATCTGTTCAAGGACAAGGTCGTTCTCGATGTCGGATGCGGTACATCCATCCTCAGCATGTGCGCAACCCCACCCACCTTACTCCCATGATATACTGCAATACTAAGGGAATACTTACTAGGTTTGCTGTACGAGCTGGCGCTAAGCACGTCATCGGTGTCGATATGTCTACCATAATTGAAAAGGCAAAGGAGATCGTTGAACGGAATGGCATGTCCGATAAAATCACCCTCCTGCAAGGTAAAATGGAAGAGGTCGAATTGCCGTTTCCTGAAGTTGACATCATCATCTCTGAGTGGATGGGATACTTCCTCCTCTACGAGAGCATGCTAGATACCGTGCTCTATGCCAGGGACAAGTACTTGAAGAAAGACGGCCTAATCTTCCCGGATAAGGCCACCATCTTCTTGGCCGGCATCGAAGACGGTGATTACAAAGAAGAAAAAATCGGATGTAAGCTATCCAAACCCTAAGAAAAGAGCTGCCGCTAACTTTACGTAGTCTGGGACAACGTCTGGGGTTTCGACTATACACCTTTGAAAGCGACGGCGATGACCGAGCCTCTCGTTGATACCGTCGATATCAAGGCCGTGGTAACGGACCCATCAGCTGTAATCACGCTCGATCTTTACACTGTCAAAGCTGAGGACTTGGCATTCACCCTTCCCTATTCGCTCAAGGTTCGGCGAAGCGACTTCATCCACGCGCTCATTGCATGGTTTGACATTGAATTCTCTGCTTGCCACAAGCCTATCCGCTTCTCCACCGGCCCACATACCAAATACACTCACTGGAAACAGACAGTGTTCTACCTGCACGATGTCCTGACCGTCGAAGCGGGCGAGATCATCGAGGGCGTCTTGGACAACAAACCCAGCGAGAAGAACCACCGAGACCTAGACATCAAGATCTCATACAAACTGAACAGCAACGATATGGACAGGCAAGCAGTAGGCGAAGGATCATACAAAATGTTCGATCCCTAGACACCCTTTTCCGCAAATTCTCACTAACCGCTTGTTTAGGTGTTGATTTCTATTTCTCTGCGAGTTGCGGCTTGCCTTTACCATTAGACATTTTGGTTAGGACGGCGTTTTCCTTGGGTTCGGGTCACGAAAAGTGCTGCTCATGGGGGAACGGCAGACGATATTAGGGCGGATGATTCGGAACGTCTTTAGAATTTAGGTAGCCCGCTGAATGCATACCGGTACTTGGGTACTGTTCATATGAATCTAGAATCCGTGCTGATGATCAATATCCAGTTGGAATTGCATTCATAGGCCATTTTCCTTAGCTCCCTCTGACGCCCTAGAGACACCAAAAGTCCATGCCATCTCAATTGGTTTGTGGTTGTGAAATGGATCAATTGTAGCAGCGCAGAGGCACGTGAGGGGATAAGCATTTATCCTCCTTCTGCTTACCTAACGCCGTTGTCATACCGAGGGAGTCGTTCCGGTCCCATTGCCGACCCCCAGAAACCTCCGCATTGGAGCTTTCAGTGCCTGGCCCGCAATGTATATTTACCGTAGCGTCCCAGTGTCATGTTTCTCTAATCATTCCCCGTAACTTTCTTCTTCTACAGCATTTTGTTTTTGACCTTGTCCCTGGAAGTCCACTCAGCAGCTCCTTTTATAAGTTCCTGAAATGGCAGGCTTCATACAGAAGGGCCTCAAAAATGTGCTCCAGAAGAACCCTCACGATGTTGTTATTCTATCTGCAATTCGAACTCCTATAACGCGGGCGAAGAAAGGTGGTCTTCGGGACGCTTACGACCATGAGATGCTTGCTACTGTCTGTAACCTATGAGCTCTTGCCATAACTGTGTAGCTAATATAGTTCTTAATAGGTCTTGAAAGCAACATTGGACAAGAATCCAAATTTCGACCCCTCCAAAATTGACGATGTCCTCGTTGGTACCGTTCTATCAGAGCTCGGCGGCTCCAAGGCAGGCCGTATGGCCGCGAACCATGTCGGGATTCCTACTACGACTTCTTTCCACACCATAAACAGAGCATGTGCCTCCAGTCTGTCAGCCATAACAGGTATCGCGCATTCAATTGCTGTGGGACAGATTAATGTAGGCATTGGCGGAGGAATGGAGAGTATGACGAGGAACTACGGCTCACGAGCCATCCCCACACAACTGTGGAAAGAACTGAAAGATAGCCCGGTCAAGGAAGCAAGAGATTGTATCATGAACATGGGAATCACATCTGAGAATGTAGCAGAGAGATATGGTGTTAGCAGAAAGGACCAGGACGAGTTTGCGGCCCATAGCCAGTCGAAAGCGGCAAGGGCGCAAAAGGAGGGGTTCTTTGACAAGGAGATTGCGCCCGTAACAACCAAGTGGATACCAGATCCTGAGGTACCAGAGAACGAAGAGACCATCACAGTTACAAAGGATGACGGTATCAGGATCTCGACAGTGGAAAAGCTTTCAACCATGAAGCCGGCGTTCAAGCCGGATGGATCAAGTACCGCGGGAAACAGTTCACAGGTCTCTGACGGTGCCGCCGCAGCACTGATGATGAGGAGAAGTACGGCGGAAGCATTAGGACTGGCCGGATCCATCATTGGCAAATGGGCTGGATCCCAGGTTGTTGGATGTGCACCGGACGAAATGGGAATTGGGCCTGCTCTAGCAATACCGAAGCTCCTGGACTACACTGGCATTTCGAAAGAGGAGGTTGGGACTTGGGAAATCAACGAGGCTTTTGCAAGTCAAGCACTGTACTGTATTCGCAAACTGGGGCTGGATCCTGAGAAGGTCAATCCTAACGGGGGCGCGATTGCTTTGGGACATCCCTTGGGCGCAACAGGAGGCCGTATGTTGGCCACTTTGCTCCACGAGCTGGAAAGACAATCGCAGGAAGTGGGTGTGCTTAGCATGTGCATCGGCACGGGTATGGGCATGGCAAGTCTCGTCGTGAGGGAGTAGGGCCACGGGTGCTGCACATGTACATTTGCTATCTAGATCTACACGCATAGCGGGATATTATTCAGCGCACTTTATTTAATTGGTATTTGGAGTCGAGGCAATAATTTGCGAAGTTGTATGGATGCAATATCGAGGGACATTTTTGGGCGCAATCCGACTCGGTTCAAGGCGGTCTTGCGCCTGGGCCAATCAGAGGGGCAGGCTGGATCTTTCGAGGAGGCTTGGCCGTGTGCAACCTCCGCAACGCACCTGCCCGACCAGCTTCATTTCTTTTCTCCTCGCAGCAGCAGAGATACAGAGATACCCCCCATCCTCCATCCTCCTCCATCCTCCTCCCTCCTCTCTCCTCCCATCACAACGCCTGCCGCCGATAGAGGCCTCTCCACCATGTACAAGATTGCCCGCTCCAGGCCCTTGGCCAGCGCCCTCCGCGCCGCTACGGTTCGTGCCTCTTTCACCTGCCACAGCTACCCCCCCAATGCCGCCTCTGACGCCAGGACGCATTGCAGACAGCACAGCTTTGCTAACCCCCCCGCAGGAATTCCCATTGAAGCGCTCCGTCATCCAGCAGACCAGGCCTCTGTCGATACACGAGTACCGCTCCGCCAATCTGTTGAAGCAGGTAAGAATGCGCCGGCTCTCAATTGCTGCTTTTCGCCCATGATACTGATGGGACGCTCTAGTATGGCGTGGGCGTCCCCAATGGCGGTGTCGCTGAATCCCCAGCGGAAGCGGAGAAGATCGCAAAGGACATTGGTATGTGCTGTGGAGTATTTACGCGGAGATGTCGGAGAAGCTAATGCCGTCGAGGTGGTGATGATGTCGTGATAAAGGCTCAAGTACTTGCGGGAGGCCGTGGAAAAGGCACATTCGACAATGGCTTCAAGGGTGGTGTCCGCGTTGTTTACTCGTAAGTCCGCTTTGGGGAGAGCATACACTGAAGGCTCTGACCTAACATGACATAGCCCGCGCGAAGCCTCCATTCTCGCTGACCAGATGATCGGCCACAAACTCATCACCAAGCAAACTGGAGCGGCTGGCCGACTCTGTAACGCCGTATATATCGTGGAACGGAAGTTCGCCCGACGAGAGTTCTACCTCGCCGTCTTGATGGACCGAGCTAGCCAGGGCCCCGTCATCGTTGCGTCTTCCCAGGGTGGCATGGATATTGAGACGGTTGCGAAGGAGCATCCCGAGGCCATCATCACTACCCACGTCGATATCCACAAGGGGGTTACAGATGAGATTGCCCGTAACATTGCCACTGAACTTGGTTTCTCCGAGCAGTGCATTGAGGATGCCAAAAACACTATCCAAAACCTCTACAAGGTTTTCATGGATCGCGACGCTACCCAGATTGAGATCAACCCTCTCTCAGAGACCACCGACCACCAGGTCTTGGCCATGGACGCTAAGCTCAACTTTGACGACAATGCTGAGTTCCGTCAAGAGGAGGTCTTCAACTGGCGCGACCGCTCGCAAGAAGATGCTGATGAGGTTAAGGCTAGCGAGGCCGGCCTGAACTTCATCAAGCTCGACGGTGATATCGGCTGCCTTGTCAACGGTGCCGGTCTTGCCATGGCTACCATGGATATAATCAAGCTGAACGGTGGTCAGCCAGCTAACTTCTTGGACGTCGGTGGAGGTGCTACCCCTGAGGCTATCAAGCAGGCCTTTGACCTCATCACCAGCGACCCCAAAGTTACCGCAATCTTCGTTAACATCTTCGGTGGTATCGTCAGGTGCGATGCCATCGCTAAAGGTTTGATTAGCGTTGTTGAGAGCATGAACCTGAGGATTCCCATTGTTGCCCGTTTGCAGGGAACCAACATGGAGCAGGCACACAAGCTGGTATGTTTAGAGCGTGAAAAATCAAGATCAGTATCAAAAGCATTAACATTCTCAACAGATCAACGACTCCGGTCTCAAGATCTTCTCCATCGACGACCTCCAATCCGCCGCCGAAAAGTCCGTACAATTCTCAAAGGTCGTCAAGATGGCCCGTGACATCGACGTCGGTGTCGAGTTCACTCTCGGTATCTAAACCCTCGTCTCCTACTTTCCCTGTTTCATTTCCAGCACCTCTCCGCGTGTTCAATTGCATGCATGCTTTCCTCTTGTATGTGCGATCAATCTTGGGTATATCTCGCTTTGCGGTGGTAGGCTGTAAAGGCGGTTTGTTAGTCCTTGGGGATATAGAGTTATTACGGCCGCTGCTTCGACCACTGAATTTTTTTCCCTTCCATCATGTGACCACACGCTTTCATGCCTACTGCCGCTGCTGCTGTCCGTTAGACAATATGTATTCTTGTATTCTCTCTCTCTCTCTCTCTCCACATCCCCCTCACGCGTTCGCAATCTTCCAAACCCCCCTTTGCCTTCGCGTGCGTGTATCTAGTTTAGAAGCATGAACGAAACATAAAATGTCGAATATGGTAATGATGTCATTTCAGATCGTTGAGCTTCCCGGGCATTCTACCAATCAATCTATCTATCGGTCCCTATTGTGAGAGCTGCCTTTTCGAGGAGATTGGGTGTGATGGTGATTTCCCCCCTATAGTCTTTCGGATTAAATAAAGGGAAGGAAGGAAGGAATACAAGAAGATAAGTTGACCGGGTATTTTGTCATAAGCTGTTGTACGTTCGGTGTTATTCGTATTGTCACACACTTAGTTCTCAGCCTTTAATATGAATTAGACACTTGATCATGTTTTGGTTCAATGAGTAAATACATCATCTACTCAACAGTAACCAAAAAATCAACAATACAAGAAAGCGAAAAATAAAGCAAGCTAAAAGTAGAAGCAAAAAGAAGCAAAAAGGAGGTATCATTGAAAATAGACACGCCATCCCAAAACCTCAAAAACGCCTCCATCAATCATTCATCACTCTTCGTGGCATTATCAAAACGACGGACAGGACATCAAGGACAAAACCTCTAAAATCATTTCATCCAATTCCCCCGACCGTGTAAAAACGCCAAGAAACCCGACCAATATCATCAACATATCGTTTCGTGTGAGCCCAAAAAAAACCTTGTGTTTACAAGAAGAGAAGAAAGCAGAAAGCCTGAGTTTAGATTTCCATAGCATCCTCGGGCTCGGCCGACAGATCTTGCTCTTCGTAACTCTTCTCCAGTTCATCGGCAACGAATTGCTCGTAATCTTCGAGGCTCTTCTGGATATGCACTTTGAACTTGATGACATCGTTGAGCATGCGCTCGATTTCCGTGTGTAGTTCCTCGCGCAAGCTAGCAGCACGAAGTGTCAATTGCTCGTACCTATTCAATTCGTTAGGATCCAGTCATAATTTCAACTTTATTTACCCAGCGGTACTTACTCGATGTTTGTGCTCATCTCCCTTTGCTCCATAATCTGTACGCTCTCACTGAGCCCCGCCCTCATCTTGGCTAGCTCCTTCTCCATTCGCTCAATCTGCGCGTCAGAAGCCATCTTTTGAGCATTGGTAATCTCCCGAGTCTTCTCGAACTCCTCTTCAGCCGCGCGGACCTTGTGCCCCAAAGCCTCAACTTCTGCCTGTTTGTCATCCATGGCTTCCTTGATCTTGTCAAGGAGCTCGTGGTTGTTCATGTCTGCTTCTAAGGCTGCATTGCGGCGTTCGGAGATTTCCTTGCGGAGAGTAAGGATGTTAGTGCGAACAGTTCCGCGTAAGTCAAGGTTCAGAAGATGGTGTGGTTGATAGCCAGTCCCTGAATCGGCCAGAAGTCGTTCGCTCGTATCGTTCTGTTGTGAGCTTCCCATTTGCGAGCCGGAGAAGTTGGGTCCATCGTTGACGGTGATTACAAGCTCATAATCAAGCCCCTTGGCATTGGCGGCAGTGGCAGGAATGATGCCGATTTGGTAACCAAGTGAGTTATATCTCTCGACGGTCTGCTCAAGTTCATCGAGCTTGCGGGACGCCTCCAGCTCCTTTTCTGCGACTCGTTTCTTACACTCCTCAAGGCGGGTAGATGTGGTTTCAACACCCTTCTGGAGACGCTCACGTTCGGTATTCATGCGGTCAATGTCGCTGATCGTGATACCCCGTCCGTCAACAATTTCTTGAAGAGATTGCTTCTCGTTTTCAGCCTCTTCTAATTCGGCTTCGATTTTACGGATCTCATCTTCGAGAAGTTGACAGCGATTAGAGTATTTTTCCACTTTGGCTTCCATGGAGTTGTTGTAGTTTTCGAACTTGATGCGGTCCTCTTCAAGAATTTTGATCTGCTCATCCAACTTTTGGATCCTGGGTCCACTCTTCCCCAACTCTTCGATTTGATCTTGCAAAGCTTTGTGCTCCGCTTCTAAAAGCTTAACTTGCTCGAGATGCTGAGCATTTGCAGCATCGAACTTCGCAGCCATGTTTTCTACGTGTGGCGCTACCAGCTTAACTGGATCATCGTCTTCATCATCCTCGACAGACAGCCAGGTGCGGTAGGCGTCTGATAAGAAATCGAAGATGATCCGGTCGCCGCTCACATCAAATCCTGAATCGAGGCATGCTTCGTCGTAAGAACCCGCCTCGTAGGCGTCCATCATTCTAGCCAACTGCATCATCCAGTGCAGTAATCCAAGGAAAGTAGACCAGTTATTACCGCCAACGGCTGCGATTTGGGACTTCATGATTGACTTTTCGAAAGGATAGCGCATCTGCTTCAGCAAAACAGGTACTTCTGCATCAATCGCTTTCTGGAAACGGTAGGACGGGTCGATACGGTGGTACAGCCATTGAAACATGCAGTTGAAATCCTTTTGCGTGGGAGAGGTCATAGACTTGTGCGTAAGGGAGTGTTTCATCTCCATTTCAAAGTTGTTGTGGGTTAGATACTCCATCAGGTCGTGGGCCATCTGCTGACGCACACTGGCATCCTTCAATCGTCTGGGGTCGGTTGGGATGCCTGAAGGAAGGGGTGCTGTGGCGAAAAACGATTGATGCCCTCCCATGGGGCCCACGGCGGATGACGGACGTGCTTTGAACACGCTGCTTCGTCGCTGCGTGCTCTGCTCGAAGTTGCCGAGAGCAGAGGCGGGGGTCATGAGTCCAGTAGCGCCCGGCGCATAGCTTTTTCTTGCGCTTGTCGAGTTGCGCTGGACTGACTGAAAACCTAGGTCTGCGAGGTTGTTTCCGGAGGACGAGCGCTGGAAGACGGGCTGCGCAGGCCGGCCAGGTGCGAGAGACATTCGCGATCCAGAGGTCGATCGCGCATGGTTTGAGGTGAAGGGCCCACCGGCGCCTTGCATGTTTGATACCGAGCTTGAGCGTTTCATGGCCGACGAGGGCATGGGAATTGCAGAAATATTGGAGTTGATGCCTCCGAGTGTCTAGGGTAGGGGTTAGGAACAAGCACGGCAACTGCGCGTTCGCAACTTACTTCACGCGGTCGGCGCACCGAAAAAATGCCCGTTTCTTGGGCCATTGGGGGGGTAGGTAGGGCGCTGGAGTGGAAGGCAAGCAGAGATGTTTTGGTCGTTACTGCTGTTGGTTGTTGGATGGCGGCTGTGGTGTTGATGTTGATGTTGATGTTGATGTTGATGTTGGTATTGGGTGGGTGCCAGCGGGGAGGGCCAATGTTTTTGTTATGATTGCACGCAAACGCCAAGACCTTCTGCATTTGTGTTTACTAGCAACCGTCGCCTGGATTGGCTGGGCGCCTCAGCCACGTCACATGCCGCCCATTTCTGCCACTCTCCTTGCGCTATTGGGTGAACAGAGAAGAGAGTAATAGTAGTAGTCAGTAGTAGTAGCAGCAGTAATAGTAGATATCGTAAAATGTAACAAAGGAAAAATAAATATTAAGTGATTGCATCCCCGGCATACTCTCCAGAGAATCGTAAGGCTAACCTTGAGCATCTATAAAGACAGCTGCTAGGCAATCCGTGAAGTATGAATATAGTATTAACGACTGCGCTGGCCGCTCCATTCTTCGAACCCCAGTCGCATTCCATTATCTCCTCCGATCGGGGCGTCGTTATCCTTTGAGATATTTAGGGCCTCTTTTCCCTCTTCCACCTTTTGTACCGGCCTCCCATGCTCGACTAGGGTATCGTGTATGCAAAACGAGTCAAAAGCGCTTGAAAACGTAAAGGCGCCAACACTTTCCATCCAATGCAAATTCCCAATCCTCCATCATATTACTAATTCTCAAAATCGATGACTTCGCAAGCCGGCATTGTCACAGCGGAGCATTACTTGATGTTTTTGAATAAATCATCGGCTCCAAAATTGATCGAGTCTTCGTTGACACCAAAAGTCCTGAGCTCCGGAAGCGCAGGTGGTGGAGGCCCCTTCTTCGTTGCCTGTTCCTGCTCCACATGGTTCTGAGGTATTGGTGCTGAAATCTCCCTCCCTTCCTCTACCTTTCCAATAAACATTGCGCTTTTCCTCCTGCTGCCAAACCAACTTCCGCTCTTCTTCCTCTTCAGACTTGGACTTGTGTCTACGGTTGCCGGAGAGCCCGGACGGTCTGACTTCAAGCTGTCGGATGACGAAAGTGGGCGCAGACCCAGGAACTTGCGCACCGAAGAAGGGCGTTTGGAATGGGTTGGGCTGAGTGGGGTCGGTGATAATGTGCTGCTCGCGCCATCATTTGTGATCGTTTTTGACAATTGCTCGTTTCCAGGCGAGAGCGGAGGGGCGCTTGGTGAGGCAGTCGCAACGGGAGGGTCGTTCGGGTGAGAATTCAGAGGCCCCTTGCCTGGGGTAGGTGGTCGAGGAGTATCGGGCGGCGAGTCGGGTGGCGCAGGAATCGAGGTGCCCTCTGTGAGTGAGAAATTGATAGGCGACAGAGTGAGTGGCTGGTAATCGCTGGGGGCCATGATCGCTTCTATTTCGAGTGTCGGCGTGGGCGGGGTTCAATTGGTATGATTTGGGCGAGAGGTGTACAGTTGCAGCCGCTATTCAGGAAGAAAGCGGAATAGTGGTGAATGTCGCGAGAACTCAGGAGTTAAAAGCGGAGAGTGGAGTGCGGAGAGGCGGGCAGTGTTGGTGCGTCGAATAAATTGTCAAACGCGTATGTTTGTAGGACACAAGGTGTTTGGCCATGCAAGGATAGCGTGCAGCGCAAAGTTTCATGCAGCGAGAGAAGCGCAGGATGGCGTTTGAAACATTGCAGCGCCTTGTGGTCGGAAGGCTTAGGGTGGTGGTTTGGCTGGCGGTGCAATGCCTTGATGCTCCCGTGTGTGAGGCGTGTTCAGGGCCAGGGTCTTTGCTTACCTTACCTAGGTAGTGCGCGGACCTGATTAACACGGATCGGGCAGCCGGCGACACATCTAGCCCAGTGTGCCCAGCCTTTCGAGTCAGGGGAACAGCACGGCATCCACGGTTACAAGACGCACCACCGCATGCATGCCTGAGTCTCTACGTACCTAGGTACCTGGGTGCCTAGGGAGATAGATGCACCCCAAAGAAAACTTCCGTACCGTACATACCATCTTGGTACAGTATAATCGGGAACGCTAAATCTAGTAGTCCATCGTCAAAAACTTAAGCTTAGTCATGTGCTCTATGGTTAAGCTAGGTAGGGAAGGGCAGGGCTTCGCATTCACCTTCACCAATTAGTAGTAGCAGCACTACAACGCTCAGAAATCCGCGTGTCCTTTTTGTGCAGATCACACAGCCTGGACCAGAAGCTCATTCATCAGAACGAGCAACACTTCGTCAAGCTTACGGCGCACTCCGTATTCACACCTCACTCTTCTCGTCTCGCGTTGCCTGGGCAATTGCACCCTCTCCGTTTCTAACACGATGCTGGTAATAACATACATCACCCTCTCACGCAGTTTCAAAAGAAATTCTCTTTCCAGACGACGATTATGAGTAGACGCAAGCTGAAATGCTATATTTGGAATTGCCCGTTTTATTCTGCCACGAGACAGAGACCAACCTGCCCCGTACACGTAACTGCCATGGGCGCGATCAATCGACGTGCACAGCATCCCATTTGGGCATAGAGTGTGCTCAGATGCAAACAGTTGTGATACCGCAGTCATGCCGCCTTTCGTCGCATCAAGAGGACAAAAGAAGCCAGCAGGAGTACATATATGTTATGCTACCACTTTTGCGTCTTTCTCTTTCATCATCTCGTTTTCCGCTGCTGCATCTCATCGAGTTCTGCAATTTCATCCAGAAGTTGGACGGTTTCTGATGGGTTGGCAATCCAAGCAGTCGTACAGGCCAGCCGAGCCTTGAAATCGTTGGCTCCAGCGGATAAAAATTGGTCACCAACGTGCAATGTCTTGCTCCCTTCAATCCCCCCAAAGAAACGCTGGCAAGCAAGTACACCCCAGGATTTGTCGCCAATGTCCACGAAAACATCATTCCCACCTATACCCTGGTAAGTAATTGTCCAACTCATGTGTACACTATGGGATATACTCACCATTGAAGGCGCAGAATGGTAAACGATGACCGACAGGCGACATTTCCTAAAAGTCAAGTCAGTACCCATCATGCTGGAGGCACGAAAGAACAGCTCCGTGATACATACAAGGATCTTTTGGGTAACGAGGACGGTTTCCTCCAGCGATTCCCTGGAAAATCTCTGTCCTTCCTGTGGTACTATCCCAACTGCTCTGTCTTTGCGCAGGATTGTCGCTGCTAGACGCAAGTGTTTGACGGTGTCCCGTAAAGAAGCCTCCGCGATGTCAAGGAGTTCGGTGATGTCCGATTCCTCCCACAACAGCATCTCGTCCAATAGCCATTCTTTTCGAGGCACCCATTTCAGCAGATCCGGACTGTTTGGCTCAAATTTAAAGCAGTAGTTGCTTTCGCCACCTAACACGACTAGGTTCTGCTTGAGGTTCACGGGTAGATCGGAAGCGTGGACAGCATCCAAAAGACCGTGTAACCTTTCATAATATCGGTGACCTTCAGTATAACCGGCTGCTGTGACCAGACCGATCCTAGTTCCTTTGCGCATCAGTGAAAGGATACGGGGAATCACAGGATTTTCTGGAGTCAATGACTGGCCATCATCATAAAGAGTCACATCCCCATCAAAGGTTACCAAATCTAGAGGCCCGCCTCGGACTAAACTCATCACTTGAGCTGTATTGAGGATGAGCCGAACATCATTAAAGGAAGGGGCCACAAAACGACGATAACTAATGAACCGCCTTTGATCTTGCCATACAAATGCATCGTGGAGCATCAAAGGTGTGAAGAAAGTGGCGATTGAGGGAACCAGGAGTTTAAGTTTTGAGCGATCATGTTTCCCAGCTTTCTGATGTGCGACTAGGTTATCATGTTAGCACTGTAATTACGAATTCTCTGTTACAGTTGACGAACTATGATCGTTGATAATATCTTCTATGTCTCGCATGATGTCGGCGTATCTACGGTGCGCATTGGTAGCCATCTGCTCAACTGTTTCGTGCTGAGGTTCAAACACTGCAGTAGGTTGTGATTGCAACACGAAGGGCACAGCAAGCAACCCCTAATACACATTAGTCTGGCTCGAGGAAAACGGCGAGCAACTTTACTTTGATCCATTCTATCTGTGTACGTGTTAGTTCAGAATCCCACATGAGACATGCATGTCCACTCACCAATTGGTCACGCCGGTGAGTCTTCGGGGGTGAATATCAGCAAACAAATACTCAGTGGGCTATGCGGGGACAAGACGCACTTTAAGGGCATCTGTGGAAGATGGTTAGCACGGTGGGAGAAAGAGGCGGGTGGACAGAGACAGCCATACATTCTACTCTGTACCGGGTGGTCATCTTGCCCAGCTTCACAACCTGGCTGTTTGGGGTCGACTTGGATAGCTCGGAGGTGGCCGACGCTCTCTTCTGAAGATGGCTTTGGGCTTAGAGGGGGTGGTGGAGGTGAAGAGTAGAGGTGTCAGGGTGGCTGTGGGTTGGATAATATGAGGGGATTGGCCGTCACCCAGCGTCGTTCACGGGAGAGTGCAGGTGACATGGCCGTGGAATTCACATGATGGCTGTCCAAGCTCTGGGGGGAGCCACTGGAGCTCAGCGTGGTGGCCTACTGGCGTGCCTGACTCGGCTCGGGACAGCGTACAAGGTGCCTTATCGATAGCTTGCCGACGCTAAGCCGCTTCATCCTGCCAGTGCCTGCCACCTGCCCAGGTGCGCAGGTGCAAGGATTGAGGTCCCTCTCACCAAGCTCAGCTCCTCCCTCTCAACCTATGTAGGTGGGCTCTCCAATAAAACACCAATCCCAGCATCCACACCCATCCACCCACCCTTCACCATCCTCCGAGCACGCCAATGTCCAAACCAGATATATCGCAGATCTCGCTGCGCCCATGGCCTGCCGAAGACACAGACGTGGACAACATCCAAGCCCTCCTACGACAGATATATACGGAGCGCGGCCACTATCGAGGCGTCACCGAAGAGACTCTCCAAAATGAGATTGCTTCCACCCAAGATGAGACGCAAGATGTGATGGAAGGAATCGAGAAGGATGAGGAGTCGGTACTGCAGGACGAGAAGCAAAGACGCGCCGAGCTATTGGAAGCCAAAATGCAAATGCAGCGGTTCATAGGGTAGGATGCATGGCCATTTCACGTTGTGCGCTGAAACTGACTTCTCGACAGCATGGCACTCGAGCATTCAAGAGTTGCGCTTGACTTCATCTCCCTCTTGATTTCCAAAGATTCCCCCAAAACTGCAGACATCACCATGTCTCCAGCTTTAAAACAAGTAGTGCCAAAAGGAAGCTTAGCATACGACAATTGGAAAGCGCACGAGATCGAGCCTCGGCAAAAGAGAAAGCAAGACCTCGTCGCGAGGGGTTGGAGGATGAAAGGTCTGGAGACGGCAGCAGACGGCATACTCAAGGCTGCGACGCGGCTGGAGAATGAGGTTCGAAAGGAAACACAGTACTGGGAGCAGGTCCTGTCCATAACTGAAAAGGGCTGGTCGCTACGGCAAATGAATCGCCATGGTCATCGACCAGTTCTGGGTGTTAAGTTTGGCTTTGCAGAAGGTCTGTTGGTCCCATCCCCTCCTTTCCCTACTTACTAACCCCAATCTTCAGCGAGCGGTCATTTCAAAGGACGTGGTCTAGCACCGTTGCGCATGAGTGAAGGCGGAAGTATCATCCTTGACGCGGAACTCACCCAACGTGCCAAGGCTATACGCGTGCGGGTCATCGAGGATGGCAAACTTGTCGGAAGTTCAAAGCTTCCCGCAAAAGTTGAGACATCACAGCAAAATATCGAACATCTCATCCGCCGGGCCAGGGATTCGTGTTTTGAGGAAGAACTTTACCACGAAATGTCAATGGAGACACGCCATCTATTATCTTATGATGTAAAATTACGCGGGTCCATCATCGAAATACCAGCCCCGCAGTGCCACCCCCAACTCAACTCAGAGCGCCACTTGCTAGTTGACCTGATCACAGTTGATGAGTATATAGAAGGAATAGGGATCAAAGCTCAAGACTGGCTCGCAGAGAATGTGGCAGAGGCCTTGCGGGTTCTTCTATCGCATGAACATCGCCAACGACTTCACCGTCGAGCACAGATACCTCAGCCACTGACCGAAAATCGGCGGCCAAATCCTCCTGCACCTCTAATACGCACATTGCTCACCTTTTTCTATAGTTTCGAGGCTATGTGTGCTATTCGAGCCTATCTTGACCGGACGCAAAAGGTTTTGTCCAGCGCCGGATTAGATGCAGCATTCAAACTTACTCTTCACCCAGCGTTGTCAGATTTAACAAAAAACATCAAAAATGCGACAACAAGGGATCGTTCCGTCGTGGACAGGATTGTCAATTTACTCACAAAACCGCATATTGGCAATGCAACACTTCAACTTCCATCCTCGTTGGGTGATCCATCGAATTCGGAGGACGTAGCCCTGGCGATGAGGACCTATGTTGGGCCTCCATCGCATGGCACGGAGTACAAACTCACAATCCCCCCATCGATCGCGTCCATTCTGTCTCCCGAAAAAAATACCAAGAGAGACCTGTTCTTCAATTCTACAGCTGAAGTGGCTTCATACATTGATCTCATTCTCTCGTTAGATTTATCGCGGTCTTTGATTGGGAAGGAACTCACTGGGTGGATCGGATTAGGGCGATTTCCAAGGATGCTGAAAACAGTCACAAAGCACAAGAAATCAAGCAAGCAAACGCTGGAGGTCACGTTCAATAACGGTAGTTTGACATTGACGCATCGTGACTCGGACTCGGATAGGCTAAGAGAATATATGTGGGATGGAAGCGAGAGCAAGAAAGGATTCAAGGAAGTGCTACGGGGTTTTGCAAGGTCTAAATGAGTGCGGGTGACAACTGATCGATCGTAGGCGGTAAAAGGGGTGAATGATCCAAAGCTTTTCATGAGGTAAACTACATGACATCTGTGAGATAGAAAGGTAAATATCACACTGCGTGATGGCTTCGGCATAAATCAAATAGAACCTGTCTCCCATATTTAATGATTATTCATTAGATGATAGGTATAAGTCTCGATGTGATCATTTTAATCCTACGAGCAACAACAAAGAATATATGCCGAGGCGGATTGGGTCCTTTGGAGCCTCATCCACAGCACAACAACCTGTGACGGCTGATGTGTTGGTTTGGCCGGATTCGTCCTCCGATTGATCCTTATACGCTGAAAATAATTTCGTAGCAAGTAATAGCATCTTAGTTATCCAGGTACTATGTCGGCTTTGAACCTGCTCCTCACTCACCCCAGAACAGTCAAACCCCCACTAGAACCTGTCCATATTTACTACGATCAATACCCTTCCACTTTGATGGAGGATTGCTATAGATAGACTAACACTTACGCAGGCATCGCTGTTAGTAACAAGTTCTCAAATCACCCGGCGGAGTTTTATCCAGTATTGATAGAATGTAGAAGCCATCTGCACTTTTCAAAGCTGAATTACCTGTTGGCGGGAGCAAGGTCTTGCTTCAGTAGTTTCCATCGTTTCGTAAGCTAAAGTTTTGATACCATTGTTTGGCGTGTGAGGTAAGGTACCAAAAGTGAACTGAATAGTGTAACCTGGGAAGCAATCTACGAGATACCCTGTCTTATGATGTGTGGCTGTATTGTTGGATACACCTTTACTTAATCTATTATATACAATATACCTCGGTGGCCCAGTCACTGGACTCGTGTTCGATACTGATTTCATTAGTCGTTCACCAAGTAAGCGATACTCCTAGGAGACTGTTCAGTTACGTCTTTCCAAATACAAAGATACTCTTGCCGCTTCTGAACCCTTCGAGCGTTCCCTTGACAGCCCCGACCAGGTCCTCACCCTTTGTCTCCCACTCCCACTTGATTTCTTCCACTGGAATATCCTTGAACTCGCCCTTTCTCGTAAGGTCGAGCACATGCTCTACTGTCCTTTTCTTCTCCTCTGGATTTCGCTCCGCCCACTTGCTTACCCAGAAGCCATCGAAATGGATATCCTTGAAGATGAGCATTGACGCGGGCAATGTGAGAGGTTGCTTCGACATGGCACCGTACGTAACGAAATGACCGCCAGATGCTAGAAGTTTAGCCATCGCTGTAGCTGCCTTCCCACCAACGCAGTTCAGGCCAAGCCGTACTTTTTCGCGACCACCATTCGTCCACTCGGAAACACGTTCTTTGAAGTCTTGAGCCTGGAGCTCCTCATCGGTGACAACGACATTTGCGCCTAGCTCCTTAAGCTCCATCTTGAGCTTGTCTTCCGAAGCCTTATGATCCCGAGCCCGAATAACATTAATGCTCTTCCACCCCCAAATCCTCGCGAGCTGGATGGCAGCTCGGCCAACCCCAGAGTTTGCTCCATTTTGCACAAACCACTCCCCTTCCTTGACCTGCACGAAATCGGAGAGCATACGGTATGCTGTGCATGGGTTGATACTGACAGTGCCGGCCTGAATAGGTGTGATACCCTCTCTTACATGATCCTCAAGTTTGACGAGGTGCTCTGGTGTTGTTTGTGCATGTGTCCGCCACGTACCAAAACCAGGTGCTTTCATGATAACCCAGTCACCCTTCTTGAAACCTGCATCTCTAGCCTTGTCACCGAGCCCAATTACCTCGGCCACTCCTTCATTACCTGCTACAGCGATAGGGGACGCGGTTCCTAGCGAGGTTGTGAAAGTAGGTTTGGAAGGGTATACACCTTGGATTTGATTGATATCCGCCGGATTTATCGGAGTAGCGAGGAAGCGAAGAGTAAGTAAGTTGCCATGAGCCGGGGAGATGGAATGCCCGTGCAAAGAAAGGACATCAGGAGGTTCTCCATACTTGGAGAAGGTAAGGGCCTTTGCTTGCTCATAGCCATAGGCGGAGATGTTGCGACGCTGTGAGTGGAGGGGCTGCCGACAGGAAACGCGGAAACATGGAGCAGTTGGTCTGGGTGCGGGGCGCGGTGGAGTGTTGTGAAGCGGCCACAGCGCTGATTTTGGAAGATGTCTTGACGCCATTGGGACCAGGAGAGAAGAGAGGGTGGGAGGGCGTGAGGATGGAGAGAGTGAATTGAGTGAATTGAGTGAAGGGAGTGATAAGGAACAGAAAGCCGTTGCCCGTTCTCAAGCCAGCCGACTTTTTGCGTCCAGGGAGCTATGACCATATGACTAGTCTATGACGTTTAACGCACGCCGAAGTCGATCACATCTCCCAATCCCCAATAGGCAAAGGCTAGAGGTAGGAGCTTCGGGAGCGCCCCTCCGTCTTGGAAGCCGCTTGGAGTAATACATAATACATAGACGTCTTCGAGTCTAAGCTGGAAAATATATTGAATTGAATCCTATTTTCACCCCTTCTATCGAACTGAAGTTTTTGGTTTTCATTCCGTCATGCCCATCGTCCAAGGTTGGTATGCAAAAGATCTTGCTGACACTTCAAGCTTACACTCATCATGAAGAACGTTTGACCACACTTGGTCTGCCGCTTAGCGTGTCCACCATGTACTTCAAGTCCATCCAGAACTCGTTCAATGGCCTCCTTCGTTTCCAGTCAGTCTCGTTCTCCTCTACCATTTTCATGTCCGAGAAGAGCACCTTGGCTCCCCTGATACCGATCACGCTCGCACTCATGGGATCGGCCATGATCTCTTCCTTGCTCTTTCCAGCAAAAGTTTCAATGTGCTGCAAACTCTTGACGCCAAATCGGACAGCCCTGACCCGATCCATGGGCGATGGCGTCGTACCTTGTTGGAAATGACCCGGAACACCGTGACGAGACTCGAAGCGGCCCCTGCCTTCCTCTCGAATCATGTTCGCGATAATTTCAGTGGTATAGGTTTGGGAAGCCTTCTCGTTGCGAAGAATGATCTTTCCTGCTCGGTTCTGTCCCTTATCCTTCGCAAAGACATCTCTCAAGTGGTCAATGTCTCGATCGAGCATTTTGATGTTAATGCCTTCTTCAGGGGTGTAAACTGCGAGCGCTCCTATCGATAGACCCGCGACTGTGGCGATGTATCCTGACTCTCCACCCTGGGTCTCAATGACGAAGACACGTCGTCGTGAAGCGGAGGCTGATTGTCGGCAAGCATCGCAGTATTGAATAAGGGAGTTGAGACAGGTGTCGCTGCCAAGTGAGTACTCAGTGCCCGGAACATTGTTGCTGACAGTTGCCGGAAGTACAACCATAGGGATGTTGAACGAGTTGAACTTTTCACGGCCCCTTCTCAATTCACTGACAGCAGTGAAAGCCTCGAATCCACCTACAACGAAAAGGCCTTGTATTTCATATTTCTCAAAGCAGTAGTCCACGGTTTCAAGGCTCTCGGACGGGAGACCACGGTTGGTACCGATCTCAGAGCCACCCTTGCTGGCCCAGCTGTTAGCATCAAGCCATGAGATGTCGCGTACAGAGCCCAATGGGTCGTCGCTGTGATGTCGAATCAAGCCGGGAAACCCGTTATGAAGCGCAACTGGTGTGTGGCCGCGGGCGAAACAATAGGCGACCGCAGCTCTTGTTGCAGCATTCATACCACCAGCTGGGGCACCAACATGAATGATACCAATTCGCATGCGCTGTTTAGAGATCAGTCACATAATCATGATGTGTGGTCGAAGGACATCCTTACCTTTTCCTTGGGAAGAAGTAGATCAGATGTGTCTGCAGCTGTGGTGATTTGGTACGTTCGCCAGTATTCCATAAATTCTGCGTCACGCAGACCCATGGCCTTTTCAAAATCTTTGGCTTCTATCGCCTTTGCAACTTCCTTGGTCTGTGCAACTGCTTCCAGCAGAGGTCTTCGGACGATCTTATTCTCGACAATGCAAATGACAGGGCTAGGGGTTTCGGGTGTGGCTTCGAGGACTGCTTTGACAGCCTCCGCTCCTTGTAGGGTGGCAAGCATACGGTCATAAGCGCAAGGTTGACCTCCACGCTGTACATGGCCAAGTGTTGTGATTCGAGTGTCCAATTTCACTCGCTGTGAGAGAAGGTCTTTGACTTTGGAAGGCGAAATCTTTTGTAAATTCCTGTCGTGTGCTCCTTCAGCTACAATGACAATGGTTGTGCGCTTTCCGTATTCACGGTGCTGAGATGGTCAGTAATAAATCGGCATCAAATACTTTGAGATGGACATGCCTTCTTAACAACTTGGCACATTTCGTCCTCCCAGTTCTCTGGTGGAGGGTTTTCGGGAATGAAAACAAAATCTGCTCCTGTGCTGACACCTGCCATCAGAGCCAGCCAACCGCAATGCCTTCCCATGACTTCGATGACGAAAGCTCGCTGATGTGAATGTGCTGTAGCATCAATGTAGTCGACCGCCTCGCATATACGGCTGAGTGAGGAGTAGCATCCAATGGTGGCATCTGTCATGGAGAGGTCATTGTCAATGGAGCCTACCAGGCCGACAATGTTGAGATGCTTGAATGGTTCGACTTGTTCCTTGGTTAATTGCCCTGTTTGCACGAGCTCCTCCAGAAGGCCCGGCCATTCTCCTCTGAACTTGTCAGCACCAGTCAAGCTACCGTCTCCTCCGCAGATAACAAGGGCGTCAATTCCCTTGACAATCAGGTTCTTCGCTGCCGTTAACCGTCCCGGTCGCTGCATGAATTCCATACACCGGGCGGTTCCAATCAATGTTCCTCCTTCTGAGCAAAAGCCGCGGACATCTTCCCAGCTCATGGCGCGGATCATGTCTCCTCCCTGGACAAGACCATCGTATCCCTCGTAGATTGCGTAGGCTTCGCAGTTGGATGCCAGCGACATACGGACGACGGCGCGGACGGCACCGTTCATGCCAGGAGCATCACCACCGCTGGTCATGACGCCAATGCGGCGTTTCTTGCCCTCGAGGGGCGGCGGAGGCACGAGTTCGGTGGGAGCCATGATTTTCTGGAGTCGGGGGTTTCGGAGACGTTGGGAGTTTGTCGGTCGGGGATGGGGTGCAAGTTAAATAGGTGGGCGGGCGTTGGTGCGAGGGTAACAGTGCTTGGGGGGGGGAGGGTGCGGGAAAGGCGAAAAGGCGAAAAGGCGAAAAGGCTTAAGTGGTTCGAGTGACGTGGGATAGGCAGATTAACTACGAATAATAGCAGTGGGAGTGGTGGGATGAGGAGGAGGCCCGAGAGGGCCTGCGACCAGCGGGAAAAAAAAGTAAAAGAGTTGAGCTCGTGGAGCTTCACGGTCGTGCTGCGTTGGTTGCGGCCGCGGGGCTAACCTCAGACCCGTCTTATCGCGATTTGATCGGGATAGGGCTGAGCCAGGGCTACGAGGGGCGAGCACGGCAATGTACGTAGGTATAGGGAGGTAGCTATAGTGGGTGGCACAAGCAAGCAATGATGGAAATAGGACTTGACGGAGCAAAGTCAAGGAGGAATATGAATATGTAGCAGAGCTGGAGGGCAAAGAAGCACAAGAAATGTTTGTCTTTTCTGCTGCAGCACCGTCAACGTCACTCTACCCACTGCAGCACTGCACCGCAGCGCAGGACCACAGTAGTAGCTACCTAGCACCCTAGGTAGCCTAGCCCTAGCCTAGCCTTGGGTACCTAAGCACCCTGGCTCTGTAACGCAACAGGCCGAGGATCTTCCTTCCTGGCCTGCCGAACCGGCATTCTGTGCAGCGGGCCAGCGAGGGGTCTTTGGGTGCTGCCGCCGTGCACCGTGATTCGCTGTCCAACTCTCTCGTCCCTATTGGCTCCAGCTGGCTCCAAACTGGCTTCCACACCCTCTTCGGCCCTCACAACACGGCCCAGTCGGTCGACCGCAAATCAAAGTCACGCAACAATCTAACAGCCCTCTCTCGGGAACCGACCATCTGGCCACCCTAATCAGGCGAGTCACGGCGGGCCGCCTGATGGTAAGACGATTTAAGTTCACGGACTTCGTTCTCATCTTTCCTTCCACCTTCCATCGCTGCACCTCCATGCCGCTTTGCAGCACTCTACCTCATCAAGCTCTCATTAGTCTACTGTTTTCAGTTTCGCTCTATATTCGTGATACTACGACTAACCACTGCTCCTCACCATCCCATCTCAGAGAAAATAGTCTCAACGCCCCTGCCTCATCACTAAAAGGCTCAGTTGGTAGTTGACCTAGGCGAAAGCTTCGTCCCGCAAAGAAGCTCGTTCGTATTGCTGTATGGGACTTCCCTGCTCTATGCCTGCAAAATAATACGTCTTAGATCCGAGGGACGCTAAAATATTGAGTAAAAGATACACGTTCTAGTTCTCGTACGTCGGGTTCCACTATATGCGTTGGAGTAAATGCATCTCCTTGGGTTATGGAGCGTACGTATCAGTTAACACGAACTCGTTCGTAGTACTAAATACCTACCAAAGGAAACGTCTTCCCGAAGACAGCATATAACACCAATGTCAACCTCCATCCTGACCCGTGCCAACTTCCTGCGGTGTCTAGGAGCGTTCGCTAACCAGGACCCACATGTTCTTAATGTCAAATAGCCCCATGATGTTGC
Source organism: Rhytidhysteron rufulum CBS 306.38 (assembly GCA_000467735.1). Classification (NCBI taxonomy): domain Eukaryota; kingdom Fungi; phylum Ascomycota; class Dothideomycetes; order Hysteriales; family Hysteriaceae; genus Rhytidhysteron; species Rhytidhysteron rufulum. Next base: position 1,978 of record AJFL01000592.1, on the reverse strand, counting down.
GGATGCTCCAAGGCTGATGCGGGTTGACTAGGGCAAAGTCGAAATTTCGCATCAGCTCGAAGATGGTCTTGAAAATCTCCAACGTCGCCACTGATTTGCCCAGGCAGTGCCATCTGCCGTGCCCGAAGATCATGTCATTTGTCTTGGTCATCCGGGCCAGTCGTTCCTGGCCATCGGGCTCATCTTCACGTACGAACCACCGCTCCGGTCGGAAAGTATGTGTGTCCTCGCCGTAGACAGCCTTATTGTTTCTATGCATTCCAAGCGCGCTATACCCGATCAGGGTACCACCCGGGAGGAAGTATTCCCTACTCTCAACAGTAACCGCATCACCCTCTTTAGGAACATGCTTAGAGAAGATGTTGACGACCGGGGGGTGGCACCGCATCGCCTCGCGAACGACAGCACCAAGATAAGGAAGTTTGCGTGCAGAAGCATCGGATATAATACCTGGAGAAGCTGGAGCGATCCCGCTCTTCACCGCCTCATCCACCTCCGATCGGAGCTTGGCGTAAACCCGGGGATGGGACATGAGGTAGAGCATGATGATCCGCAGCGATGCCGCAGTGGTATCAGAGCCTGCAAGAATCTGTTCAAACGTTTCATGAAACAGCTGTTCGCCCGTTACCCCATGACGAATAAAGGACGAAAGCATATCGGAGCGCTCCTCGGTCGACCTCTCCATGCGTTGAAGCACACATTGTTTGGCATATCTGTGCCATTGTCAGTATTATATAAGCAGTGCATATATGGGCTATGGCAGGCACTCGCCCTATCATCCTTCCAAAACCTCGCTCATCTTTCTCAGAGGGGCCAAGGGCCTTCCCGAGGATAGGAATATCCCTGATCCAAGAGATCCCAAGTGCCCAGGAGGAATTGCCGATGTCCAGACCCTCAGCAGTGGACTGGAGATAGCCATTAACGTCTTCATCTGCTTTTAAGTCTCCGAACGAAGTGCCGAGGCTCACGTCGCTGATAACATCTAAGGTGAGATATTGCATTTTGCTCGCCATATCCATCGGTCTGGACGGGCTAGTTGAGGAAGCGGGGGTGGCATATTTCGACCTAAAGAGGTGAACCAGCTCTTGTACATGTTTGTCAATGGTGGTTTCAAGATGTGGGTTCTCTTTGCCAGAGTACTAAAGTGTTCGCAGTCAGTTGTGATGAGCATGCCAAGGATTGCAATTGATTCCTTACGCCGGATGCCATTTGCTTCCTACGATGGTCATGTTTTTCATTGTTACATTCGGTGAAGACATTGTCCTTGCCTGGTTCAAACCGTGCGTTGTGGTAATACCACCCAGCTCTCGTGTATGGAGATCGGACTTGATTGATGTGAGCCCAAAGCTCTGGAGAGGATGTGATGAGATGGTTTGGTCCCACGCGGGCAATTGGACCTGGGCGAAGTTGGCCAACACAATTCTCGCAGAATTCCTTTCAAGACGACGTACCATACTTATCCGTCACCTCGCCGTAATAACGGTGGGCCTCACCGCTCAGAACGGCTTTAGAGTGCCACAACCATGAGAAGCCGGTTGTTGCGGGGCCCTGGAATTGTCTCAGGCGCCGGTACTGGCGGAACCGGTCGATGACGAAGACGACGCCGAGCACGAAAGCGGTAAGACACAGTGGATGATGCAGGGCATCCTTCAACAAGTCAATCATCATATCCAATCCCATGGTTCAGAGGATGGAGGGAGAAGACTGACGACACATGGAGCAAATCAGGGTGGACAGCAAAGAGGCACAGCCACGGGACAGACTGGTTTAAATGGGTGGTCGCAGCAGAGGACGGTGAGGACAGCAGGGCAGCAGGGCAGCGCGGGGGAAGGACGGTGCATGGTAGAGCGCATAAAAGGAGGAGAGGAAGTGAATGCATGTTGCTTGAACGTAAAAGGTAACGCCTGATTGGCCAGAAGCGAGATCAGAATCGGTGAAGGAGCACACAGCAGGAAGCGGAGACGATAGCGGACGCCGC
>AJFL01000591.1:0-10645 GCA_000467735.1 Rhytidhysteron rufulum CBS 306.38 | reverse complement strand
AGAAAAACGAAGTTCCCCACCAACCGTTTAGATATATGCATGCAGTAATTGAATGCAGAGAGGTTTATACCAAGACAAGTACCCAGTACCCATTTTAAAAATGACCAATTGACAGATCTACACCAAAGATGCAAACGAAAGGAAATCTTCAAGAATAGATAATAAGGGAATTTTCAAAAGAATCCTCTAGATGGGACTTTTAAAAAAAATGGTATAAAGACGATAGAAAGTGGGAAATTAAAAGTCCTGTGAAGGAAGAAGAATTTATCTAATCGTCAATATCGGATTCGTTATCTTGAAGTTCCTTGCGTCTTTCCTCGTCCATCTCTTTATATGTCGCCCAACTGAGAAGAATGAATGCGAAGATGATGAGGAGACCGCCGACGATGGCCGCGGAGGTGAGGGGGGAGTTGAGTGGTGGTGGGAGGAGTTGGTCTACGATGGCGACGATGAAAATGGTGAGGAGTGCGGCGACGGATGAAAGAACGGGCGAAGTGAGAGAAATGAGGACAAGGAATGAGCCGGAGAAAGCTACGAATACGTTAGTAAATGATGTAAAACTTGGTGAAGGATTTGGTCCACATACTAGCATTGGCAGCAACACTAATCGCCATCATCCAAGCAGCTTCTCCCGTTGGTAGTTCGAACATCTCCCATCCCATGTAGTGTAGAATCGGGATAGGGATCCAAAGGACAAGCAATGTAAAGGAGCCAATTAAGCTTCCGAAACAATTGGCGAAGATCATACCACGGCCGGCACTACATCCGTCCGGAGGGCAGGCAAGTTTCTTATAAAGAACCTCGTAGAAACCGTAGAGGACACTTCCAATACCAATGAGGAGATTACCAAGGGCACGGTTATTGGCTTCATGGGTTGGAGGCGCTTTCTCACCACCTGCTCCACCTCCTGATTTGTTTCCTTGCTTCGCCGGTGCCGGGCTTCCATACGCTACTACGAATACACCTACAATGGCAATAGCCACAGCAATGACCTTGGATGTTCGTACCTTTTCACGAAGTAAAGGAACACTAAAGGCATAGGCGAAGAAAGCGGAGCAGTTATAAATGGCCGTCAGGTCACTTGCTGTAGTCAAGTTAACCGCAATATACCAACTTCCTCCGGCAACGGTAAGAGCGCAGGTGATGAAAGCCGTCATTCTCAACATGTGTGGGACTGGAGAGTCATGCGTATGCCGGACCGAAGGGTGGAGAGTTTGGTGCTGGACCATTAAAGCTGTCTGTCGAAGAGCCTGGACATGTCGACGCCAAAATGTCTGCCAAGGAGTGTCCCATTGCTGTAGTCTTAAAATCATGAGTTGGACAGGCCATAACAAAGACCATGAGCCATGTGTGAGGTACCTAGATTTCCCCAGTGTCAGTAATCCTACTACTTTCCAGTACATGATAATCCGATGTAAACTCACAGCATACAATAAGGCTTCTCCCACTTCAACTCATGCTGAATATAAACTGCCGTTTCAGTCTGAACCGTAAAGCTGATCAAACTCAGCACCAAAAAGATAGCCGCATAAGTATATTTCTTCCTCGTCTCCGCTTTCGCCTGGGTCTCAGGATCTCGTTCATGAAAAGTCGACCGTCTACTCAACCCGGGCCGCGCGTTCCCGGAATCGAAATCTTCACTGGCTTTTACCCCCAGTAAAGGGGTATGAGACCTGCCATGCTGTCGGTCAGAGGAGGACCTAAGATCGGAAGGCATGTCTACGTCTTGATCATCCCAATCCTCGAACCCTAGGTCCGTGTCTGATTCTACTTCTGCTTCTCCTGCCTCAAACTTCCTGCCTTTGCTGGCTTCTTGCTGCTCGCCTGGACGCGGGATCTCTGCGAAAGGGGAGGGGTTGCGTGAAAGCTGCCGTGAAGACGACTGCGAAAGGTGGACAGGAGAAGAGAAGGCGACCGAGGAGGCGGAGTCGTCGTGATATGTAGCTTGGCCGTGAGAGTCGGGGTGGAGCGTGTTACGGTGGAGCGGCCTTGTCTTTAAGGGAATGGCGTCGGTAGGCATGTACACAGTACGGCAGGCGGCGCGGGTGCGAGGGGAACAGGTTGGGCGACTTCAATTGCGTGGGGAAAGCCTAGAGGAAGCCTAGGGTTCGCCGACTGGTGTGTCTGCGATGCTCATACGGGATGATGGTGAGCACGTCAACCTGCACAAGGCGAGGCTTGGGGGGATATCAGGGTCCGCTTGGCGAATCAGATACCTCCTCCCGCTGCGCCAATCCGAACCTACATCAAACCGTCTGCCACCCCGAGATCCAACGACCCAGAGAACGATGCGGTCAGTCCGCGTTTACCGACGACAAGTGACTACATACACACATGCATACATTCATGCATCTACCTCCAAAACATGGAACACAGAGTCCGCATCCACATCCACATCCACATCGTCTGCCCTTTCCTTTACCCGCGCCAAGACGTTCAGATGTTCAGGTCATTCGTAACTGCTAGCGTAATCATCAGCACGACTGGTCCGAGCACGGGACGCGTTTGATGTTAGGACAGCCAGCCAGCCAGCCAGCCAGCCAGCCCTCAGGAATTTTCAACTACGGAGTATGTACCTCGTGCTAGTAAGATACGATAATGAGATAGGAGAAATAGGGGGTTGATTTTTTCACATCGTGGCCTCTCTTCGTGCCCTCCGACGTCGCATCCGGCGCCCTACATACTTCCACCGACCGCATTTCTCCCAACCGGATGACTTTTTATACGGTCACGTTCCAAGCTAGGCGCCAACACGCCTTGGAACCTTGGAACTAGTTAGTGTGTGACTCTGTCTCTGCAACACCAGCTCGGTGTATATCTGCCCAACGATGACGATGACCTGACAGACAGCAAAAAAGATAGAATCACTTGATTTTGTACATGATATCTGAGCCCAAACGAAGTATCCCTAAAACGCCGGAAAATGCACTTGTTGTGAAAATTCCACTCTAATCAAACCTGTTCTTCTCATCGAACCCATACTCTCCACTCTGGCGGCCGGTGAGCACGCCCATGCTCTCGTCTCTCCTCTTCCGACGTCCCCAGGTGTCCGACGCCCATTCATACATCTGCCATCCCCAGCTTCCGGCTACCATGACACCAGACACGACGTTCACTAATCTTACAATGAGGGCTAGAAAGCCTCCCCACTCTTCAGCGATGGTAAGCGTGATAGGTTCAATATCGAACTTGACAAAGACTCCGGGAACCTGATTCTCGCCAACAAGGTGAGATTGCGAAGTCACAGCATACTGATTCGTCCAGACCGTGTGGGAGCTGTATGCGTGCGGGTTCGAGGGAGACGGAGATGTTGTCGTGAGCTTAGCAAGTTGCTTCGCGTTATCTGTGTAGATGGTAGGGACAATAGAGAGATAGTATTGGAACTTGTAAAAGTGGTTGGGTGTCGTTGCGATCGTCGAGTCTAACGGGTTCTCTAGAGACGGATAGTAAGGTCCAAACGAAAGCTCGTTGATCTGGTGCGAAAAGTTGAAAGCTTCAAAACTGTCAGTAGCCACCATATTTACGTTATAGTGTCTCCTAGTAACTCACAGTTATGATCCAAGTGTTCGCCCAATTCCATATATCCATGACCCCTGGCCGTGATGTGGAAATCGCCTTGGACTTTATTTCCGTCCAAACTTCCGTAAATCCTACAAGCATCTGCCGCGCCCCTAACCCTCGGCGTTTTGGGAAATTTCTTCTTCTTCGCTGCCGCTCCAATCTGGTCATGCACATCCCAAATGTCGTCCCAGCCCGTCCTGTCATCCTCTCCAACACCAAGCGTATGGATCGCCTTGCCCTTGCCCCATTGACTCCAGCTAGTAGGATCTCGTTTCAACATCTCTCCAGCAAGAGTCCTGTCGCCAGCAGCATCTTGCATATTCACATGCAAATCGGAACATTTCATCGCGACCACAATGTCAAGGTTGATTTGAAGGTCGTGGGAGATTCCCTTCTCGACGGAAAAGGTTTGAGTCGTCGTACCGGTAAACCAGCGAGCGATTTCAGTAATTGCGAGATAGGTGCACGTTAGGATCAGAACGATTGTCCAACCGGAGCTGTTACGACCGCGGGTAAGGTAGGTTTGTTTGGTTTTTGCTACACCAATTAGCCACGACTTGTTCAAATGTTGAGATTTCGCGCTTCAATGCTATGATAGTCTAGGATATCAGAGGCTAGCTGAACTTGAATTTTACTTGCTTTGAAGCGTAGTCTTATGAAAGCTTGAGATCTAACTTACGAAAAGCATCGAAGGAAGCAAGACCTCCTTTGGCCTCCCCGAAGGACTCCTCTGAGAGCCCATGCTCTGTGAATCCGTTCATGGCGAGAAGTATGGGGCGCTATAGGCCCAGTACAATTCGTTTTACGACAGAATGTAAGGGGTTGATGAGCGACTGACTGAGACTTGGAGTATCTTCAAATGTTTCAAGAGGACACGATACACTGACATTCAGCCTTACAATTTCATGCACGGACCATCATTTGCGGAGCACGATAAATAGCCCCGGCGAGACCTCCGAACTTCTCACCATTACATATAAAACAACCTAATCACAGAGTATAAGACATGAAATGCACAGGACGTTTGTTTTTCATAAATTGAGTATTTGCTTATATTCATTACAGCGTAAATACATTTCGAGAATGGAAACCGTCCGTTATCCCAGCCGCCCACCCATTACAGCGATCAGAGAGAAGTCATTCATTCGTAACTTGATGGAGCTTCTCATGCCTGCTGATCGCTCTTGAGGGTATCATAGACGCCCGCACCAGTAACATTCTTCTGTCTAGCTCCGCCAGCAGCATCAGCACCGCTCTGAGCATCCTTCAATTGAAAGTGGCTCTCAGCAGCGCGAGCTGGGTCCTTGTCAGTGCCGATTTCCTGGTTAAAACTTGCGTTCTGTGCGCCGCTATCGAATCCTCCCTCGGTAATGTTCTTGCCCTTTGGCTTCAAGTCTCCTGCAGAAACACCAGCTCCGGCGTAGCCTCCAGTTGGTGCACCAGGGACGTTGCCGGCTGCGGTACCAGCAACACCCCCAGCTGCTGTGTTGTAGGTTGGGCCAACGCCTGCATCCTTGCCTAGGTTGCTGCCAGCGTTCAACTGTGCGGACTCGTTCCAGCTTTGCTGAGCTTCACGAGCTTCAGCATCGGAGGCAGCGTTTAAGACAGTGGCTGCGGACGTGTCTGTATTGTTGGTGGTGGTGCCCTTGCTGGTTTGGCTGATGGGTGCAGAGTTGGGGTTTCGGTCTTGGAAAGCACCGGACTGGGCAGCAAGAGAGTCGGATGTGACAGTGCCAACGGCCTCGTTGATGGCCTGGTTAGAGGCGACCTTGGTATGTATGTTAGTGCTTGCTATGATGTGGTGGCGAGGTATCCTCGTGAAGAACCGGCACTCGCATTAAGCCCATTTAGAAGCCCACTACAAGCCTCGCGGTATGGTGCATAAGCTTACCTTTTGACCAGCTGAAGATGCCATTCTGATTGATGTGTTGGATATAGTTCTTGGTATCGTTGGAAGTGTTTTTATAGGTGAGATTGCTGAGGAATGTTGAAGCAGTGAGTTTGAGTGAAGAATGAAAGCTGAAGGGCATACAGGCTCACAAAATATATCTTCTTAAGCCAGGCTGCTTGGGAGCATTACATTCATATGACATCAATAGGTCCGCTTTTTTTTTCGTAGGATGGTGAAAATACCGTCACTCTGGTAGCGGGGCACGCCACACCGTTGACGTGCGGTTTCTGAGAATCCGATCGAAGATTCTGGCTTTGGGCATCATTATCATGGAAAATTTGCATGGCTGCAGAGGCTACTACGTCCGGGGTTTTAAGTTATCACGATCTGCGTGGGGGTTGACTATACCCGCCTGGGTACTCAGGTAGGTAATACAGACTCCCAAGAGCATTATCGCTCCAAAAATAGAGGAGTACGTTGTCACACATCACAGATTCATCTTGAAAGTTCATTACTTCATCAATTCGTTTGATTTGTTTGGCATCAGATTCTATGCTGATGCAGTTTTCAAGCTCTATATTTCAAAAGCTCCTATGGAGGTATTAATCATGAAATTCCATGAAATGCATTCCAGTTCCTTTCAAACTCCCAACTAATGTTCCATGCAATCGTAATGATTTACTTCTGGAGACCAGAAGAGGGATCGTTCTTCCCTGGGTATCCGTAGTCCTGACCGGTGGTACCAGCCAGGCCCTGCTTGTCTTTCGCCTCTCGTGCAACAGCATCGTTGGGGATTCCACCCAAGCTGTCCTTGGCTTCCCGTCCTGCGCCAGTTGCGGCGTGCGTCTTCCATGCCTCAGGATCGGTCCTTACGTCACTGTCTCCCGTAGCTGGTCCGCGAAGAGTGTCGCTTCCAAGGCCGGAGGCGGAGATGTCTCCTGCTTGTCCACCGGCACCAACGTTGACGGTTCGCTCATCACTGGAGTTCCAGTCTGAGGCTCGTGGTGGCTGGTCGGGGAGAGGCAGGTTGGATTGACGCTCGGAGATGATGTCTGCCTTTGATGTGTTGGACCTGGGTCTTTGTCAATATGGAGTTCGAAGGAGCACGTGAGAGGCATGTATGCGTATTGGTTACTTACATGTTGAGGATTTTGGATTTCAAATGGATATGTGAAATGAAGTCGTGGATATAGTAGATGGTACTGAATATGCGTGAAAGTTGCAGTTGTTGTAAAGTGTGTGAAGAATGAAAGAAAAAGGAGTGTCAGGCAAAGCTCTGCTTTTATGTATTGCAGTGAGGGTGGATCGTCATTGGTGGGGCAAGGGTGACGTCAAATATACGCGATCGATAAAAGATGCGATGGTGAGGCTAGAAACAGAACTCCACCTCTACCCAAGGAAACCTTGCCCCATCACTGATGAGAATGTGTCAATGCGAATTTCATCTTTGTCCATGATTTGCCCAACCACCTTCATTTCAGGATTGTCCGCTCTTGGCAACGTGCTTCGTCTATTGTTGTCTCGGGACAGCGGTCGGAAGACCTACTTCGCCTACGATGACTACCAACTCCACGATGCTCTTTCTACCGCCTCCTTTCTGCGGCTGGCATTCGATCTTATCGATCTTATTCTTGGCCGCGACCGGATGGCCTATCGTAGCAATATATTGAGGCTGACGTGGCTGACACTATGAAAATGTACTCAAATCTTGGTCTATCTCTACACCTCACCGATTTACGGAGCAGTCAAAGCGTACATTATGTACAAACTCCCATATTTGATCATATTATTCAGCTGTATCAGGTTTATGGAACTTAGGTGGTAAGAATAGAAGGATCAAATGTATTCGACCGCCTGCGCTCTAATTTCTAAAAATGGTTGAAATGAAAAGCGTATTAAGTTCACGACTGAAAGCAATCTAAGGTACCCTTTCGCTACTAAGCATTCGCCTGCTTGCTAAGCTGAGACTGTGAGTGAAAAGGACTTGGTGTATGAAAAGAGCAAGGAAGAAGAAGTAGAAACAAATTTGGTAAATATAGGTTTGGGGCCAAAACCTCGCACCAATGAATGGCATGATGCGAAAATCCCAACACATCGGACCTGATCACCAAGAACGACACCAACCGGCTGTCTACCTCTAACCTTTGTTTCGGTATTCGGCCTTTGGGTCGCATCCTAGGGCTTACGGGGCCATTCATTCGACCACGGTCGTTGAGGGGACCAAGCCTCGTGCTTTTAAGGCATCGACGCCCAGTTTCGCAGGAACCAGTCTCGGAATCTGGTTGGTTGGATATCCGGGAATTGCGCATTAAGATATGCAGGGGCATTGAAATCATATCGGCCTTCTGCGGTCGCAATCAGTGCGAACAGGCGCTTTTGCTTCGGTACATCGGTCTCCAGTTGTGCGAGAGTTAACTCGTATCTTAGAGTGTCAGGATCGTGCCATTGCACGTTTGTGAATTGCCGTCCTATGAGAGAATAAATTAGCTCCTGTAAAGATGCAATGAATCTATGGAGTAGAAGCGTACCTCGACATTGTGCGATCGTATCAAGTAATGCAGACACAGTTATTCTCTCTCCGCACATTGTGAGTTGCGCAGGCCATTGAGCCATGTCGAGAGCTCGTACAACGAACCGTCCAACATCATATGCAGAAGTCAAGCATAGACTGGAGAGATTTCTTGTAGAATCATAAGCGGGTGCTTGCGCGACCATGTTCCGGGAGTCCGCAATATAATCTCCTTCGTTGGCGAAGCCAGTGTTAGTTCCAATACTGTGGGCTATGAGTCCGTTCATGGAGAATCTTTCGTAAAGTATCCCGCAAACGAATGTAGTTGACTGTATATAAGCTTGGTAGTGTTGCAAACGTGCCAAAGCTGCCGCTTTACCACGGTCAAGAGGATCCTGAGGAATACGTAGCGTTGGAAGGCCTTCAAATTCAGCGGGCGCAAACCGTCGGACCTGGCAGGCCACTGCTGCGTCAATCAATTTGAGCTGCGAGTTGCCAGTCACTGTGGATATAACAGTGTCGACACCCATCAAAGCATGCTGGATCGAAGATGGATCATTGTAGTCAACGACCTGGCACTGGTAGCCTTGAGAGATCAGGCCTTCTTGATACTAAGATCTGTCAGTCGTTTGAATCTTTAGAGCGACCTTTAATTCCGCGGTAAAACGTTTCTAACACGCAAATAATGGCTATGGATTTGAGTCCAAAGACCTGGTAGAGGACACTTACCCTTCTCGAAAGTATCAGTAGCTGATGACTGGTTTGCTCTTGGATTTCCCGTGCTATAATCAAAGCCAAGCCGCAGGTTCCTGCAACAGCTATGCGCATTGTTGACATAGTGGATTATCAAGATATCGAAAAAGCCGAAAGGAGTATACAAGGGATGATGACGGTAGAACCGAGCAATGCGACCGTTTCCATTTATGCTTCTTCAACGGCACAGGGGATCGATCTCAGCTTGGGCTTCATGAGAATGAATAGGTTACGATCAGACTCTCTGATCACACCCAACTGTTACACACGGATAGTTGGATCCGTGACTCACAGGGGTTTGTTTTTTGGGGGTTACGGTGAGCGTGAAGCTGTTTGCCTTTACGTGGCTTAAAAATGACCCCCTCAAAGGCCCAGTGTGGTTAGGGGACGCCTGATAGAAACACAGCGTCGAAGGGGGGAACGCGTGGGATGAAAAGGGCTTGATGAGTAGGACCAATGATAGAGATGAAGGGCATTATTTGGTTCGCAATGACATGACGACAATCGAAAGAAATCCGAGACGGTGGTGGGAAACGGTAGAAAACGGAAACGAATGGTCACCGTCTTTTCATCGCTCATGGGTACGTCGGAAATACAGTACGCCACTGCGAGGAGCAGAGTCCATCGAAGAACAACCCTGCACAGGACGTGCGTCTGCCTTAAAACAAGCCTCTACGGTGGTTTCGAGCTCCATTATAGCCTCTGTTTATACTTTGATTCGCGGCCCGCACCTGCATGTGGAGCAATCCTTCAGTTCTCGGCTCTGGCCGATACAACGGCTGGCTTATAGGAGGCCTTCTAGTCATGGGATTAGCACTTGGCATAACAAAGCAGCAGTTGATGCCTAGAGAGCATTTGCGGGTACGATGCGGACAATTTCCCTTCTACCCAGCTGCACACTGAACTTTCTCCACCCACGGTTCCGAAGTCACTAGGCCAACCCGATTTTCGTTGACGAACATCTACGTTTCAACGTGGGCGTAACGACTAGCCAATCATCATTAAGGGGGAAGGCATACACGGCGGGAAAAATGTACTTTGGAAACAATGACGGGTGGTAAGGCCCGCACGAATGGTGTGGGATGGTTCAGCCCTAAGGCTTGACCAAATTCTAGGGATCCCATAGTACACCGCACGTTCCGGTTGCACGGTTTCGCAGCACCGCGTGTCCTCCCTGTCAAAAAGGTAAATGGCAGGGCCTTGGAGAGTCCAAAGGGAGGTTCTACCGTATGAAATCGGTTCTAAAAACACTCATTGGAGACAGCGGGCCGGGATGAAACGGCCAACGGCCAACCAGAGCATCGGGACCAGCATGCTCCTTTGAGGGCGAGCGCTCGGAAACTCTGTTCATCAGGAGAGTTGCTTGGATGGACAAAAAAGGAAGTTGGGGGCCATTTCCGGTGAGGGAAGAGGGCAGGAGGGCAGGAGATCTCTGCTCTAAGAGTCTTTGAATCCCATCATTTGCATGGCAGAGGTTGGGCAGATGACAACCTAAGTCATAGAATAGGTGACGGTCTGTGGAAGTTCAGAATCCCAGGAGTGTGTCCGCTGGAAACCGCTGCGGAAACTCTCCGCATGTCGGCAATGTTACTGGGACTGCAGGTTGCCAGCATCTAGACGCGGTGCTAAGAATGCATGCTAAGCAGACCAATGTAGGCGATAAGATACCCTAGCGCGACGACTAATAATGAACAGGGTAAGATGATTTGTGAAGGAACAATTTCTGCCTTGAGAATATGAGATGAGCAATTCCGGTGACTGTGGGACTGTGGCATTAGGGAAAAGGCAGAAACAGAAACGGACAGATCTGATGGGTGGGAGAGAGGAGCCCAGAAAAGAGTCAGATCAGACGAGATGGAGGATACTGTGAATGCCCCGATAGAATGAGTGGGTGAGCAACTAAAATCCCGCCGGTCTTATACGTAAGACCG